>JAOXJP010234417.1:0-10164 GCA_025762735.1 Platanus orientalis
CTCATTAGAAAGATAACTGAATAACCTATCTAAGAACACCAAAATCAAGCCAAAAAGTCAAATTTTAACCATAGAAAAACTGGGTCTAAAGAGAAAAACGGGATTACAACTAAAAACCCAAAAAAACTAGACTAACCATGGCACTATTGGTCTTATTACAAAATTACTACTAATTAACACTTTTAAAATAAATAAATAATAGGAAAATAAACTACTCTACTAGAATTGACTAAGAGGACTATCAATGGTCATCCAATTTCTTCTTCTTTGCATAGAATGCTCCCACATCACCTTCCTCCCATGTCTTCATAAAAAATTGTCTTGTCTAGTTTTACGTTATAATTTTATTACATGTCTGTGTGTGGTTGGTGGATCCTCAACATGAAACTTAAGTCAGATTAGACATTGTAAAGGTCTAATTCTGATTACTTGCTTATACACCTTAAGCATATAGGGCCGGCTATGAAGAGACCTATGCACCCTTGGTTTAAATAACCATTGCTAGCACAACTCTTGCATCTTTTTTTTTCTTCTCGTGATTGTCTTGTTGTCCTCCATGTCACACAGTCATTTTTACTCTATGGTGTATACATCTTGTTTCAACTATGAATATTATGTGCACATTGGTGTTTTTAAAAGAGTTTAGGGTGTATGACTTAAGGCAACAGGCTCCCAAAGCGCCCTAAAGCAATAACAGTTGGCATTGGCAGCCACATAAAGTACACACTTGGAACATGCTCATCACATGCCCCCCCCCCCCCCACACACACACAGGTGTTATTTTCTTCTCTTCTTCTTCTTCTTCTTCTCATTCCTTTTGTTTGAGTAAGAGAGTTAAATTAGATGGAGAGTTATGAGATACTTTGGAGAGGAAGAAGAAAGTATTTAGGTGAATAATACGTATGGAGAGTTATGAGATACTTTTACATACTTTCATAGGAGAAAAAAGGGTGATACAAGAATATATATGTAGGTATATGTATTTACAAGTGTACCTTTATACAATACTAGAGACATATGTACCCCTATACAACAACACTTCCCCTTAAGCTGGTATGTAGATATTATGCATACCACTCTTGCCAACAAACTGAGAGAAACTTGGGCAACATAGGCCTTTGGTAAACAAGTAAGCTAGTTGGTCTTCTGTCTTTACAAAAAGGATTCATATCTGTTCAGTCCATAGTTCTAAAACTCGGCCGATCCAGGTTTAGATTGGCTGGATCGGATCAGGATCGACCGAGTCTTATCCCGAATCCTGGGTCGGATCGAGTTTAACAACGGATTGGCCCGGATCTGTGGATTGGGATCGGTAAGTTGGATCGGCCGATATGAGCCAGATTTTTATATTTTTCCCTTTAATCTTGGATCGTCTGATCCTTTCAAGGATCGGCCAATCCAAACATGGATTGGGATCGGGATCGGGATCGGTCCTATCCGATCCCGATATTTTGATCTATGGTTCAGTCTGAATCTTCTTCTTAATGAAATGCCTGTCAACCTCAATGTATTTGGTCCTTTCATGTTGAACGGGATTGTGAACAATACTGATCACAACTTTATTGTCACAATACAAGCTCATGGGTCCTTAGAACTTAAATCCCAACTTTCTTAGAAGATCACAAATCCATTGAATCTCACAAATCCCATGTGCCATGGCTTTGAATTTAGTTTCGTGCTTGATCTTGGGTTGTTAAAATTGAGATCCTACATAAGATCGATTGGGGGGCCTCATGGATCAGATCGAGAATCGTAAGATTCTACTTTCCATAAAAAAATAAAGGGAAAAACCACTAGTAATAATGAAACATGTTAAAGAATCATTAAAGGAAAATGAATAAAATTTAACATAGTGCAACTTCTATACTTTTTATCTCTATTAACTAAGAAAATATTTTATTTTTTTTCAAACAAATTACCTAGAAAGTAAATGAATTAGCTACCAAGCATCAAATTACAATGTTTTCAAAGTTCCAACATCGTAATAACAAAAAATATAAAATTAACTAAGTGGATTCACACTAGATGGTTCATATTTCAATCATTTGTTACTACGATTACAAACAAAACTCACGAAACTCATTCATTCTTTAGTTGTTCTTGTAAAGGAAGGTATTTCACTCTCAGATGGGATGGGTTCACCTTGCGACCAGAAATAGGATTGTGGTTGGCTCTACTCAACTTGAAACTCCACCTATGATATGATATCATCAGAATATGATAATTCTAATCAAACTAGCATTGGCTTGACTATTGTCTAAACCTATCGCAATGAGTTCTACTCTTGAATCTTAATTGAAGAACAACTTAATAGGACATGTTACAAGGGTTGATTGGCTCTGCTTAACTTGAACAGTTGAACTCTACAATAGAAGAAACAAAACAATGTGAGCAATTTGGAAAGGAGGAGTAATATTCACTTATTATTTTCTTTAATAGTTTAACCTAAATTAAGTAATTAGTATTTATAATTAGGGATTTTTTATTAAGTTTTAGTGTTTTATAATTATAAAACATGTGCTTTTTTGTAGGATTGTAATAGAATCGATCAAGATCGCTTGGATGATTTGAGATCGTAGGATTGTAAGATCCCACGATCCAGGATGAGATCCTACGACGATCTTGTAATTTAAGATTTTGGTAAGGAGTCGGATTGATTGGATGATTCAGAATCGTAGGATCGTGCGATCCTACAATCCGGATCAGGATCTTGATAACCATGATTCTTGCCACAATTAGCTGTTTTTGCTTTACCTTGTAACAAGGTTATCTCCCAAAGAGGTATAGTACCCATTTGTGGACCTCCTATCTCATATGAACTCTTTCCAATTTGTATTAGTAAGAGCTTCAATTTAGAGATAATTTTTCTTGTAAAGTCCTTAGTCTGGACTCTTTAATTAGTGAACAATATAGTATGCTACCTCAAGATGCTTTATAGTGAGAGCATGCATAAAGTGACTGACAACTCCAACATTATAAGAAAGGTTAGGTCTAGTCAAGGTAAAAAAGATCAACTTCCCCATCAATCTCTAATAACAAGCCGGGTTACCTTTATCTGCTTGAAGACAATTAGACTTAATAGGGGTCTCATAAGGTTTACATCCCAACATACCAAAGTCCTGGAGGAGATCTAGCACATATTTGCACTGTGAAAAAAAATATATCTTTCTTGGATCTAGTAACTTTAATGCCAATAAAGTATTTGAAATGCTCTAAGTCTTTGATCTCAAACTTCTTTCTCAAAAAACTATTCAGGTTGTTGATCTCACATTGATCATTACCCGTAACTACATTGTCATCCACATATACAATTAGAGCTATCACTTTCCTTTTTGATGCTTAATAAAGAGAGTGAGCATGGTACTGTTTATACCCATTCTTAAGCATGACACTACGAAACCTGTGACACTATGCTCTAGGGGACTGCTTAAGGCTTTATAGAGCTTTCTTGAGACGACATACTTTTCCTTTATTAGTAGAAAGCTGAAATCCTGGATGCAATCTTATGTAAACTTCTTCAAGTTCTCCATGGAATAATGCACTCTTGACTTCAAGCTAAAACAAAGGCCATCCTTGATTGATTGCAATTGATATCAATATGCGTATAGCATTCATCTTTGCCATTGGGGCAAAGGTCTCCTGGTAATTGATCCCATATATCTGAGTGTAGCCTTTAGCTATTAATCTAGTTTTGTATTTTTCCATGGTACCATTAGGCTATAACTTCACCGAAAACACCCATTTACACCCTACAGGCTCTTTTCCTCATGAAAGATCAAGAACATTCCAAGTTCTATTTTTTGCCAAGGCACTCGTTTCATCTTTCATTGTTTTCTCCATTGTGGTTGGGATACAGTGTGAGACACACTACATAGAATGGAAATAGAAGCTAAGGAGGTGGATAAAGCTCTAAACATGGGAGGCAAAGAATCATAACTTACATGGTTAGCAATGGGATGATTGGTACGAGAATGGGTACCCTTCCTAAGAGCAATAGTAAGGTGAAAATCATCATCAAGAATGGAGGAAACAATACATACAGAAGTAGAGACAGGTTGGAGAGACACATGAGAATCAAGGGAAACTCTTTTCTTTATCTGAACAAACATTTCTGTGAAATCTTTCACCTAAGTTTGTTGGTTGCCATTAGTTTCATTTCATTTTGGGCTGTTACTGGCTCCTTCCCCCCCTAGCCACACTCTTCGACTTACTCCCACATGGGTAAATAAGTAAAGAAAGAGACGACTCATATTCCCCTGCATGATTACTCTCCCCTTGAAGATGAGGCTATCCAGTAGAGAAGAAAGGTATAGTCTCATGAAAACTAACATTCATTGAAACAAACTGCTTATGGGTAGAAAGATGGTAACACTTGTATCCCTTTTAACTCGGAGTATACCCAAGTAAGATACATTTAAGAGCCTTGGGATCAACCTTGAATCTATTTGACTTACGAATATGAACATAGTAGACACAATTAAAGACTTTGGGTGGATATAACAGATGAGCCAGAAATAAAATAAAGAGGATGCTTGAACCCAAGGACCTAAGATGGCATATGGTTCATAAAATATGTCGTAGTCTAAAGAGCATTGGCCCAAAAGACTTTAGGACATGCACAATAAACAATGATGCATGAGTGATCTCTAACAAATGATTGTGTTTCTTCAGCAACCCCATTTTGTTTAGGAGTACCTGGATAAGTGGTTTGATGAAGGATGTCATGCTGTGATAAATATGAAGAAAAAACATTAGACATATATTCACCACCATTATTAGAACGAAAATTTTTGATCACAGAATCAAATTGTGTATCAACCATCTAATGAAATAACTGAAAAAATAGAAGGAAAAAAAAAACTCATGTTTGGCAAACAACAAATATACCCGAGGAATATGAGTATAATCACCAACAAATATAACAAAGTATCGATAACCAAATAAAAAAGTAACAAGGGTTGGCTTTTACACTTCAAAATGAACAATGGTAAACGGAGATGTACTTCTACTAGTGCTTAGAACATAAGAAGAATGACAATGTTTTGCAAACTTGAAAGTTTCGCAATGAAAAATTGTAGCTGTCACTAAACAACATACAACAACAAACAGGAAACAACCTTATCCCAACTATTTGGGGTCGGCTACACGAATCCTGTGCCGTCATTCCGCTCTATTTAGGGTCATATTTGCCGTTAAATTACTAGTTGTCATGTCCTTCCTTACTACCTCCACCCAGGTCAATTTTGACCTTCCTCTAGTCCTTCTAGCACCTTCAACTCCGCCTAAATGGTGCAGTCATTGGTCTTCGTTGCACATGCCCAAACCATCTCAATCGACTTTCCATCATTTTATCACCTATTGGTGCTACACCTAAGCTTCCATGAATGGATTCATTCCTAATTTTATCTTTTCTAGCCTTGCTACTCATCCATCTCAACATTCTCATTTCATCCACACTCATTTTATGTACATGTTGTTTGTTGGCTGCCCAACACTTTGCTCTATAAAGCATGGCTAGAGGAAAAGTCGATTGAGATGTCACTAAACAACATAAATAAGCACCATAAAGCATTTATGTTGTTTGTCACTAAACAACATAAAGAAGGAAAAAGTCTTTGTAATGATGAAGAAGGGTGGCCAAGAGGATAGTGCCATTGTAGCAGTTAAGTCATCCAAAAAGGGAAGAAGCACTAGTGGACGGAATCGTTTGCTGAACTAGAGATGCAACATGACAGCACTCGTCCATCATATACAACCCCTACTCCTTACGCCCTCTACCAATCATCTCTTTGTCCCCGATTCCTGAAATGCACAATAAGAAGAGATGAATTTGGTGATTCATTCCCCTTAACTTGTTGTCTTTATTAGCAATCTATAGTGGGAGAGAGAGAGAAATAGGGAAGAAGTGTTGGTCAATCATATGAGAGGAATAAGGAACCCTACTCATATGTATATCTTTATTATTTATATGGGTATACTAGAAGAATACTAGCAATACCCTTTGGCACATAAATAATACCAAACAAACCAGAATTATACTCCCTGACACTTATACCTTCACATACATGTTACCTCACTACTTCAACACCCCTCTCAAGTTAGAGTATGAATATCATACATGCCCAACTTGTCAATTAACACATGAAGTCGTGCCTTAGTTACTCCTTTGGTTAAAATATCAGCTATTTGCAGATCTTGGAGACTGTACCATTTCATTTCCAAGATTAGGTCCCTTCTAAAGGAGCTGTCTGCTGAATACCATCATGTCCCTAGGTCCCAAAACTCCTCAGCTGATAGGATTACTAAGTGGAGTGTAGGGCAGCCTCATATGTCTATAGGGGATTATTTGTCTCAGTGCTGATGTTGTTTTGCTTTTACTCCTTGGTTTGTCTTTTGCAATTGTATGGCTGCTTTGTAAGTTTTTCCCTGTTTGTTCTTTTTAATATATATTCTTTGTTATTCATTAAAAAAAAAAAATTAAAGAGAAATTATTCTATGGGGATCTTGTTGTAAGGGTTGTTCGTTGTTACATCTCGGGGATCTAAGAAGAGATTGGACTGGGATAATCGGTTGTAATATGGGGTAATTGTTGTCAGGTTGGGGCTGGTGCTCTGGGTTTCCTTTCTTCTCTTTGTTCGTTCTTCCTGTTACCTCTTCTTTGAGGGGATTCCTTATCCCCTTTCTTTTCTCAATAAATTTTGTTATTTATCAAAAAAAAAATAGAAGTGGGAAGAGGAAGGTTATAAACCTAGTGGAATCGGCTCCATTGGAACTCTAGGAATTTGCATTTAGACGCCTCAAAATATCAGCACCTTCAAAAGAGACCCAAATGTTAGGGAAATTTCTATATTCACTATCAAATTCTTTTTTACACCATTCCATCTTTTCCATTATAGATTAAGCTCTATTACTAATCATTGAAACAGTTAACTAGCAAGAAAATTTAAAAAGCTTGTAATTAAATAAAATTTTAAATAGATAATACCCGTCACAAAACTGATACCTTGCTATTATTTGGGCCATAACTTCCCCTGTTCCCATAAGATTTGCAAGAGCTTGGATGTGTTGGAAAGGTAACTGAATAATCTTTAAATGACACTAAAATTAAGTCAAATGGATAAGTTTTGACTCCCTCCTTGGTGGGAACGTGAGGGATAATGAAAAATGTTGGAACAAGAATTTCACTTTCCTAAAAACCACTCTACTACAACTAAGACTCTTAAACTACTTAAAGAGTGAATAAAATTAAACCAAATAAAGACTCAACTTCTAACAAAAGTAATAATCAAGAGCCTTGAATTAATTACAAAAGGTTAGTAGAACCATTGATTCATGGACATCTTTCTTGGGCCTGTTGAACTAGATTTTGTGGGATGTCAAATGTTGAATTTTCAAGCCCACAACATTAGCCTACAAGCAAAAGAAGATGGATTAGTTCAAATTTGCAGCATAAGGGACGATGAAACAATCAAGACTAGTTTTAAATACTCGGAATTGTTAGGGTTGTTGTTAATGGTTGATCTTGAACTTCTCATGCACAAAAGATCAAGAAAAGCAAAGAAAGAATCATGAAGAACAATAAGAGACTTTAAGAAACTATATCTAGCCTATACGGCCAAAAGACTTATGCAAGATAAAAACCATAATTTCATTCATTAAAATAACTACAACTTGTTTTAATAACATAGATGTGACCATATTCATGAACAAAATCATGTTACTAATCCTAGACAAATATCAACTGCTAGAATTTTATGAAAAACCTTCTAATTAAGGTAAAATGTTTATATGTATTATCCTCGTTATGACATCTGGCCAGTATTTTTTCCATAACTTTCCCCAATGACATTGGATTCTTAGGATCTTGAACTCGTTAAAAACTAATGGCATGCCAAACAATACTTTCTTAGGTACATAGAAGTTAGAAATACTAATTTAGTATCCTAATTAATCATGCCAAACAATACTTTCTTAGATACTAAAAAATACTAATTAGTATCCTAATTAATCACTAAGCTATTCCTACTTACTGGAATTACAGTAAGAAACTAAATCAAACTCTGATTTATTACTAAGTTTCTTGTTGTAGAATCCGAAGACAACATGATGTAGAAGCTTCATCAAGAGGTAGCAACTATCAACTATCAAGCATCCTTTAAGAGGAGTAGGTGAGAAGACAAGGGTTAAGGAGTTGTATTTGGTTTCTTATATAGAGGAATAGATTGGCAACTTTTTATTTCAGTCCTTTATTTGTAATTGTTTAATTTAGGAGGGGTTTAAATAATGTAATGGATTCGGGACAGTTGGACGTAGGCAATCAAAGGGGGTGATTTGATGGGGAGCAGCTATGGAGAGAAATCCTCAAAGATTTCTCCTGATAGAATGGAGAGAAGGTTTTGGAGACTTCTAAATTCTGTTGAAGTTTACTTACTAGATAAGTCCTGGTTTGGTAGATCTCTTTGGTAGTTAAATTAATTACAAAGGCTTGGGAGGTCTTAGGATTAATATATATTTTTGAATCTGCTGTAATTGTTGTATGAAGGGCCTAGTACCAAATGAAGTGGTTGCTTTAATATATATTTTTTAAACCTAGTTGAAGTGGTTGCTTTTTCTACCTACAGTTTGTGCTGTGGCACTTGTTGTAAGTTGGTGCTACTACAGAACCTGTAGTAATTTGATGCTATTATAGAACTCTGTTAGTAAGTTGGTGTTGCTAACATCTTCCTCTTGCTTTTCATCTTTATACATCATAAAAGGCTGGACTTGAGAAGGTTCAATCAAACCTCATTGCTATTTGGTCTCTTGTTTACATTCAGATAAGTATTTTCTGGATACAACTTTGATCTTATTTGTTGTGGTTATTTCCTATACTGCTGTGTTTGAAATTATGGTGAACCAGCAACAACTAAACTCTTATCAATAGCAGGTTTAGTGATTTCCCTATAATATGAAGTTGTGGGGTGGTTTGGTCGTGCAATAGTATTTGTTGGTGGTTAAATTTCAAATTAATCTGAGATGTACTATTGGTTTTATTTTTATTTTTTATTATTTGGTTATGCAATATTTTTTGAACATTATAGCTGCTGGAAATGTCTTCTTTAGAGATCAAATTAACCCAATCATGGGGGTTGAAATAGTCAGGACTAGTGATGCAGAACTATGTACAAAGTAGAAGCAAAACACTTTCTGTAGGGTCCAAATAATAGATAATAACTCCAATAACCAAGATCTGGAAATTCTGCCCAGGGGCAATTTAGTAATTTTCTAGAAAAGTGAAAATTACCAAAATACCCTTATGATGTGTCAGAAATTTCCAGGCTTTTGGGAATCTTCCGAGCAGACCTTAGGGATACTCTCCTCCAAATTTCACAAGAAACGGATGTGTCTAACTATATAAACTTGAAAACGATTATTTAGGCAGAGGTGCTTTAATGGAGAAATCAGCAAAGAAACCCACAAAAGTGAATATAACCCCAACAGCGAATAAGGTATCAAAATACTGTTCCTAACTCTTGTAGGGGACCCAATGCCCTCTTGAAAGTGTTGAAATATTCCCCAGGAGCTTGCTCTAAGTTGTAAAAAAAAAAAAAATACAAGTGGGCTGTAGAAGGGAGTGCCGCCTGCCCTTGTTTGTAGACCTCCCTATTTATTAGGGATGGGTTTTAACAATGGAAGGACACCAAGGGTTGGGATGTCCAATGGTGGGAAAGGTTGTGGTGTAAGGGTTTAACGAGATATGGAAGGGTTGAGGTTTGGTGATGATGGAAGTGGTGGGAGGTTAAAGCTGTAGAAAATTCTGGGTACTGAAATAATGGAAGAAGATGATGAGATATGGAGAATAAGAGGAAGAGAAGAGAAAGAAGAATGAAGAGAGATTGAGAGAGGGAAAGATTTCACCTTGGAGAAAAATGTGGAGAATAGGAGAAAGAGATATGATTTCCACATTGGGTCTTCAAAAACTCAATTTTTTTTTTATTCATAAATTCTGCCAAAATTGTTACAGCAGTAGGGTTTTATACCCTCTTAATGAAAATGCACCAAAAGCCCCTAAAATACCCTCTTGCTTGGGTCACACGACCAGCCTTAAATCCCCCCCCTATTATTTGCATAAAAATTAAAAGAAACTACCTTAAATACCCTCTAATTATGGCTAAACATTAACTC
>JAOXJP010234418.1:0-10164 GCA_025762735.1 Platanus orientalis
CCATTACTGCTATATCAAGAGGTATGACAACAGTTACATTATATTGCTTTTATATGTTAATGATATGCTTGTTGAAGGATCAAGCATGCAAGAGATAAATAATCTCAAGGATATGTTGTCAAGGGAGTTCGAGATGAAGAACTTGAGTGCAACTAAGCAGATTCTTGGTATGAGAATCACAAGAGAGAGGAAAACCCACATGTTGAGGTTGTCTTAAGAGGACTACATTGAGAAAGTCCTAAAAAGGTTCAACATGCAAAATGCCAAGCCAGTCAATACCCTATTGGCAGGGCATTTCAAACTCTCAAAGGAGCATTCTCCTAAATCCCAGGAGGAGAAAGATTCTATGTCCAAGGTACCATATGCATCAACAGTAGACAGTTCGATGTATGCTATAGTTAGCACAAGGCCAGACATTGCTTATTCAGTGGGAGTTGTTAGCAGGTTTCCAAGCAAGCCAAGAAAGATGCATTGGGAGGTTGTGAAGTGGATTCTAAGGTACCTATGAGGAACTTTTAAAGTTGCATTGATTTTTGGAGGGTCTGGACTTAACCTACAAGGTTATGTGGATTTGGATTTGTCAAGAGATTTTGACAAACGAAGAAGTATTATAAGGTATGTCTTTACCTTGGGTTCCACAACTATTAGTTGGGTGTCACAGTTGTAGAAGATAGTGGCACTTTCAAGTACTAAAGCATAATATATTGCTGCCATGGAGGCAATTAAGGAAATGGTTTGGTTGCAAAACTTGATGAAAGAGTTGGGAAAGAAGCAGGAGAACAACAAGTTACATAATGACAGCCAAAGTGCTATTCATCTTGCAAAGAATTCAGCATTCCATGCAATGACCAAACACATTGATAGGAGGCATCACTTTATATGTTCGCTTCTAGAAAAAAAGGTATTGAGGTTGGCAAAGATCCATATAGATGACAATCCTGCAAATATGTTCGCTAAGGCAGTCACAATAGTGAAACTGGAGCTATGCAAAGCTTCAGTTGGTCTTCAGGTGTGAAGATGGAGCAATTGTGTCATAAGAGATAGTAATCACATCAAGGAAAGAATGGTGTTCACAAACACAGGAAATGAAATAGAATATCAAATTTGTAATCGTCTTTGACGAGGTTTTCAGATAGTGAAAGTTTTCTCTATGGCTCTGTGGTTTTTTCCCAAATTAGGGTTTTCCATGTAAATCTTATGTTGTGCATGATTTTCTTTTTTGTTTTGTTTGTTGATTTTATTGCATCTTGTTTTCTTCTAAGAGGAGGAAGTTAAATCGGTCCTAACACCACTCCCCATTTTATTCCATGTGAAGTTAGCTGGTGTCCTAGACACCAAATCCTGGATAGAACATCTATTTTGATTAATAAATACACAAGTACTTATTAATTCTATATTTACTATAATATCCTCTTTGACCCATGTGTATTGACTCAAACACAATTTCTCAAGCCACATGTCATGCACTGATTGCTAATGTTGTGGTACGTATCCATTGAGACTGGAGATGATTTAAAATCCCAGAAACTCCTTGCCCTGGGATCGGATTAGATGTGCCCCTTAATGGTTGTCAATAGTGTGCCCACAACCAGCACGTGACACGTCACGTTGAAAAAGTGATTTACACTTTGGGGGGGTGCTTTTCACTTTTTTATGTGATGTGTCACCCTCTAGTTGTGGATGCACCGTTGGCACCCGTTAAGGGGGTGCACAGGATCCTTTGGCTTGCCCCCCCCTACATGAAAATCCTGGCTCCGCCCCTGGATATACCACATGGTAGGCTTTGGGTTCAAACCATAATCAATGAAATAAATAATAACTCAAATTGAGGGAAATTTAAACATTAGCATGCACACATGAGAGGGTTGTACATGGTTCAACCAACCTACCCATGCCCATGGGTGTGGTATGTTCTTCATTATAATAAGATGAATACAAGTTACAATAAAATATATTCTCCCTTTTCTCACTTCAATCACAAGCCCCCAAGAAACTCATGAACATGTTACATCCGTAAGTATAAACAATTGAGAAATCCCTTCTCCCTGTTTCTAAAAATCCTTTGGAAATCTAATTTTTCTTATTTTGAAGAAACTTGATTTCTCTCTTTGTTTTGTTCAAGGAAAAAAATCCAAAGAAACCCAATAAGAAGGCTCATAGTAGCCACCATCATTTTTTCTGATGAAACTTTCTTATATAGAGTTCTTTTCATGTCCTAGCTTCTCTCTTAATTGGAAAAAAATTCCAACTTCCTTTTGAAAGTTTAAACCCTGGCATATGGATCTTCCCATGATCAATGGCTGTAAGTGTGGCATCAATCCACCTTTGCATTTTTTTTTGCAACCTTAAAGATCATCTTGAAGTATGTTCCATCTATACCTCTACCGTGAGACAAAACTTATGACATATGTGCAATCTCCACCTTGGCCGATTTTCTCAAAAATTCTTGGAGATAACCCTGCATTTGTTGTCCCTGGTGAAATCTACACCATCTATGCCTGGAGTACACCTCCACCTTGAACCAAAATACAATAACATATCTACTATCACAACAAACAGCCATTGGCCTTGAAGTACCACTAGTCTAGTTATACACAGTTGAATCAATCTTGCCTAATTCCATCTGATTCTATCATAACACATCCAATAAGTAGTTTCCTTGAGTAGACTTAACAAATCAATCTTAGAGGGGAAGCAAGATCTATCCTCTTCAACTATGAGTCTATCAACTTGACTTTTAATACTTGTCTCTATCCAAACTTTTAAAGACACCCTAGACAAGCGCTTACTTCTATGGACATCCTATTTTCAACTTCAAATTAAGGTTAAAGAAATATCATTAAAAATTCGTATTCCCTTCACTCCCTTTATTAGAAGCAAATTTATCGCATCTTTAGAACATACACCAACCCACCTAAAGTATGAATTACTTCATCAAACATCTTGAACTTCATCATCCCAACACTCATGATGTTAGTAGCAGACACACCACTCAAGAAGGTAATGCATGTCTTCTTCACTTGGAATGTATCAAAAAAAAAAAAAAAAAAAACTTTCTTGGAGCACATATGAAAAAGACATCCTGAATCAACTATCAATTCATTATGAAAAGAAGTGTGCATAGCTTTGGAGACTCTAGCATATATGCCCAATTTCTCTACCATTTTTGTGCTATGAATATCATTATTTATTCAAGTTAACATGTTCCAAACAATCCTTGTAAACATTTACATATTTTGATAGTAAAATCACTCTACCTTTCCCTTCCTTCTGGACTTGGACAGGTTATTCCCACACACCATCACAGATTACCTTTCCTTGTGATTCTCCTCTTGATGAACAAACCCATTATAATGACTTTATTCAAGATTTTATTTCCCTCTAATCTTGTTTGATAGGATCAATGTCGAGACATTATCCAGACTTACTATAGCTTTTCAAATAGTAATGTGTTACTATGTTGTCATATTAATTGTGAAACATGGTAAGAAAAAATTGTCTTTGTTTTCTTCTGTTACCTTGACATCAACCTTGTGCAAGTGATTCACAACATTTTTAATCTCGTTTAAGTGTTTCAAATGATTCACATCTTCCACCATCTCCAACCCGTACAATTACCATTTCAAATATAACTTGCTGGTGAGACATTTTCCTAGTTATAATTTCTCCAACTTCTCACCCGATACCAAAACCACATCAATAACTTGGATTTTAAACACACAAAACATGGATTCTTATTGCTGAGTTTGATTTTATTTCGAGCCATTGAGTCTTATAAAGATCCAATGGTGGGCATATGTCGGAGTTAAGAGACTCCTTGGAGGAGTGGAGTCACGGAAAATCCAAATAAATAAATAAGGTAAAGGAGGAAGGCTAAAGAACAACTTCAAGTAGATTGGGCTTTGGTGTCTTCACAAGTTTGAGAGAGAGAGAGAGAGAGAGAGAGAGAGAGAGAGAGAGAGAGGGTGTACAAGAGAAAATAGTGTGGGTTTTGGGTTTTAGAAAAGCACACTTCTTTGTATAGACTCACATTCTCATAGTGAAGAGTTGTTGATCATCTCCCATGGATGTAGGCACACTGTCGAACCATGTAAATCTTGTGTCTTGCCTTTGTTTGTGGTTTTTTCTTATTTTTCTTTGGTTTATCTTTGTGATTTGCTTGCTACATTTTAATTACTACAAATTGAATACAAAAGATAAACCCCAACAAGAGGTATCAGAGCGTAGGTTACGCTTTGGGGAGGAAGACAAGATTTAAAAGAAAATTAGTGTAAACGATTTAGAAAAATTACAAATTGTTGTAGAAGTTTTGGATTAATCTCTTCAAAATTTTTGGTTAGAAAATGGAAACAAAAGGGTCAAACACTAAGTTTGATGTTGAGAGGTTAAATAGAGAAAGTAATTGCAGCTTATGGTAGGGACAGGTTGAATATTTTCTTATGTAACAAGGTTTGATCAGAGCACTATACAAAAAGGAGAAAAGGTCAACATCAATGTTGAGTGATGATTGAGAAGAATTGGAGATGAAGGCCATTAGTGTTATTCATCTATACCTTGTGGACAAGGTAATGTATAACGTTTTGACTAAAGAATAATCTGCTCTTGAGTTTTGTAAGAGATTAGAAATATTGTACACTAAAAAATGTTTGACAAATAAATTACTTTTGAAGAAATAGTAATACAAATTGTGTATGGATAAATGAATGAAACTTCTTGATTAGGTTAACACCTTCAATAAACTCATAACTTAATTGTTGAGTTTTGATGTGAAGATAAAAGATGGAAAAGGCTTTGATTCTTTTAGCCTCACTTCTAGCTTTATATGATAATCTTGTTAGTACACTTTTTTTTGGGGAAATAAACCCTTAAAATTGATGATGTTACTATGGATCTCTTGGAAAATGTTACACATAAGAACCCTAATATAGAGTTCTCTCAAGCAAAAAGTTTATTAGCTAAAGGAGAAAGTAGTTAGAGGCATGGTGGAGAAAAGAAAAAAGATCAAAGGGAAAGTCACATTCAAAATCATGGGAGAAGAGTGACAATAAATTTGAGTGCTATTATTACAAAAAAAAAAAAAAAAAAAATGATGGAGACATGAAGAGAGATTGCATAAGAAAAAAAATGTCAAAAAGATTTGAAGGACAAAAAGAAAAATGAAAGGTCTTCAATTCAAGTTAGTGTTATAGAGGATGATTCGGATTTCAACGGAGATGTTCTAGCAAGTTTTACATGTATGAATCATTTTTCTAAAACATGGATTATGGAATCATGATGTTTTACTCATAGGTGCTCTTGTAGGGAGTAGTTGGGAACTTATTAACCCTATAATGGTGGAACTATACTAATTGAAAATAATGAAACTTATAAAACTATTGATATTAGTACTATTAAAATTAAGTTGCATGATGGTATGGTGAGAACTATCACTAACATTAGGCAAGTCTCAGAATTAAAGAAAAATATTATTTTTTTTAGATTCGATTGGTTGTAGTTTTATGGTAATAGGAGGAGCTCTTGAGTTACAAAATGGGTGATAGTTGTCATGAGAGGTAAAAGAGAAGAAAATATATATAGGATGATGGGGAGTATTGTTATAAGTTGAGCAACTGTGACAACTCCTAGTGATTCATATATAGATAGTACCACTCTGTGGCACATGCGGCTAGGCCATTTGAGTGAAAAGGGTATGCTAGTATTATATAAGAATGGTTTCCTTAAAAAAGTATGGTCTTATAAGGTATTTTTTTTTTGTAAATTTTATTTGTATGATAAATAGTGCAAGGTTACCTTCAAAACATGACAATATACAAATAAAGAGTGTAGTCTATATAATCTAATGTATGGGCTCTTACGCCAATAGTTTCTAAAGGTGGAGCTATTTTCCTTATTTCATTTCTTGATGACTATTCAAATAAAAATGGGTCTACTTTAATTATGAAGCAAAAATTAGAGCATTCTTAAAATTTAAGTAATGGAAAACAGACTGAAAAACAAATAAAGTATATGAGGACTAACAATAACCTAGAATGTAAGAATCATGAGTTTACTGAGATTCATCAAAAATAAAAAAATTACAAGGCATTTCAATTCACCAAGAAAGCCGCAATAGAATGGTGTAATGGAATACATGAATAAGATTCTTTTGAAAAAAACAAGATGCATGCGATTACAAGCAAGGTTGCCTAAGATGTTTTAGGTTGAGGCAATTAATATGGCATGTCACTTGGTAAATAGGTCACCATAAACTACAACTAATTTACTTAGTCCTAAAGAAGTGTGAATAGGATAGAGGTTGACTACTTAATTCTTAAATTATTTATATGTCCATCTTATGCTCATGTACAAAATGGGCAAAGATCAAAGGTTGATTCAAAATCAAAGAAGTGCGTAAAGGAATATAAGATTTGGGATCAAACAACTCATAGGGTGGTAATTAGTAGAGATGTTCTTAATGAAGAGTACATGATGAACCCCAATAAGGAAGCCACAAATCAACAAACAAAATCAACAAACAAGTAGTGATTTACAGAAGTCCTCAATTCAGGTGTAGCTTAAAGGAAATGAGTGGCCATATGAAAAAAAAATAGTTATGCTATATGATGACTCTTCTAGTGCAGAGATAGAGCAATACATTCTTACTGGAGGCAGAGAGAAAAGAACTTAAATTATCAATTAGGCATGAATTTGAATATATATATATATATATATGGTTTCTTTTACATTAATTATTGGCAATGGTGATCTATTTTGTTTTCAGGATTTTATTAGCTATAGGGAAGGTCATAAATGGATGATTGTAATGATGAAGTAGATGAAATCATTACATAAGAATAATAGTTGGGATCTAGTTGAAAAAATCTAGGGAAGGAAGGTGATTTGGTGTAAATGGGTGTATAGAAAGAAAGAAACAACATCAGAAAAAGAAGAGAAAAATTCATGGTTCATTTAGGGACGAAGGAGTATAGAAAAAAAAGAGGGAGTTGATCACAATGAAATACTCTCTCTAATTGTTAAACATACCTCAATCAGGGTGAAATACTCTCTCGATCTGAACTTAGAACAATTGGATGTTAGGACAGTGTTCTTTCATGGTGAACTGAAGAAACAAATCTACATGCAAGGAGCAACTTGAGGGATTTAAGCAACATAAAAATGAGAACTTAGTTTGTAAATTGAAGAAGCCACTTTATGGACTGAAGTAATTCAAAAGAATTCGATATTTTGATTCCTTCAAGGTGTGGATTTGCTATATGAAAGTGAGCATGAATCATGCATTTATGTTAAAATTCTTGATGATGGTTCCTTTATTTTCTTAATGTTGTATGTTGACGATATGCTAGTTGCTACCAAGGAAATTAAATACATTAATGATTTAAAGTCTAAGTTGAATGAAGAACATGATATGACAGATCTATGAGCCGGTAAATAATCCTAGGTATGGAGATGTTTAGAGATAGGAAGGTTGGTGGGTTGTGGGTGACACATAAGAGATGCATAGAGAAGGTATTAAACAGGTTTAGTATGATAGATTCTAAGCCCGTTAGCATTCTTTTGGAAAATCATTTTAAATCATCTACAAAGCTTAGTCCTACCATAAAGTTATACATTGAGAGTATGTGTGTATGTGTCTGTAATCATCAAGTGATTGGTTTCCAAGAAGGAAGATGAGCTCCAAACACTTGAAGCCGAGGATGATCTGTTCCCAAGATTGTAAAGGTTCGAAGACTTAAAGACTCAAGGTTCATCAAGTTCAAGAAAGGTTTGTAAAAGTACATAATATGATAGACATAGGCTAAAAAGATCAAAATACCTTTTACATAGCCTTATAGACTAACTCATGCCTCCTCCATAGATTTTCAAGTGAGTGGGAGTAGGTTCAAGGCATATTGGCAGAAAAACAAGGGAATCGGATTGATTCGGAGGGGGTCGGATTAATCCACACTTAGCGGATCGATCAGGCAAAGCTCGGGTGTCTCAAACTGAGACACCGGATCAATCTGGGGGTACTGGATTGATCCATGTGGATTGATCCGTGCAGATTAATTCGACATAATCGTATCGATCCGCAATCGTAGAAATTCAAAAAAATATATGATATCTACGTCTGCGATTTTTTAACCGTTGGGATAGATGCCGAATCAAAGGTGCACAACTGTGCTCATCCCTTATAAGTATGAGAGAAGCTCAAGAGACCTCTCTAACACTCAAGAACACATAAGATTATACCAAAAATAAGAGAAGAAATCCTTTAGAGAGAGCAAGGCATTCAATCCTCCCAACTATCAAGTTAGCTCCATCAATGAGCATCTATTGAAGATTCAATCAAGGAGTCCTTTAAGTGCATCCCTAACACTCTACAATTGAAGAACAAGAAGAGGGAAGCAAGGTAAAGGGTTTTACTTCTAAGTAAACCCTTGGGAAGAAGCTTAAAGAAGCAAGAGACACTCTTGAAATCTTGGTGGAACACATTGGCACACTAGCTCACCAAAGGAGCAACTACATTCAAGTGCAACAAGCAATACATAAGCTTAGTAAGGTAACTTCTATTGATTTCTCTTTACTTAAGACTTTAGCACCTACCGGAGACACCTGGTATAGACCATACCCGTTGAAGACACCAGGTGTGGACCATAGCTTTACCGCTGGAGACACCGGTAGTGTAGACCATACCCGCCAAAGACATCGGGTATAGACCTCTCCCTCTAGAGACACCAGGAGTAGAGCTTGTTCTTACAAGTAGTAGGTTTTGAAATTTTAACCTTGATTGTAATGTAATTCAATGTTAATAAAATTTAGTAGCTCGGTAGTGAGCTTTGAAAGCGGATGTAGGCCCGAGTGTCGAACCACTATAAATATAGTGTTGTGTGTTTTCTTGTGGTGTGAATTTACTCTTCTCTCTATCCTTACATGACATGTTTACCATTTTATATATGATCTTTCACATTTACAATTTAGTAGGAACTTAAAGTAATTGAAAGATCAAAATTACTAATTTTTATTGCATTGCACTTGTAATTAAATATAATTGAAGCATATTTCTAAGTGCAGTAAATTCCAAGAATTATTGCAACATCTAAAATTGGAATTTTAAGTGGGGCTAAACCAAAAGAATTTTTAGATATCCTATTCACCCCCCTCTAGGATAAATCCAGTCTTACATAAAAATGCGATAAAATAGATTCTAAGGTACTTAAAAGGAACCAAAAATCTTGGCATTATGTTTGATTGACAAGGTGGATCAGATTAGGTTATTGGCTATGTTGATTCAAACTATGCAAGGGACTTAGACAAGAAAAGGTCTACAACAGGTTATGTTTTTACTCTTATGGGTGGACCCATCAATTAGAAATCCATACTTTAATCTATTGTAGGATTATCAACTACTGAGACAAAAATACATGACGGCTATTGAATGTGCCAAAGAAGCATCTTGGTTGACTTGATTGGTGAGTTTACTATAGGGTTGAAGTAGGAAAGAATAGTGTTGCATTATGGAAATCAAAGTGCTATATATTTAGAAAAGAATCAAGTGTTTCATATATGGATAAAACATATAAATGTGAGATAACACAAGATACGAGAACTTGTTTCGGAAGGAAAAATACATTTGAAGAAGATCTACACAAAAGACAATTCAGCAGATATGTTGATGAAATTAGTTACCAGAAAGACAAGCACTACTGCTTGGACTTAATCAATTTTTCAAAGTAATGAAGATTGAAGGCTCATCCCAAGTGAAATGAGGAAACCTCATGACAAGGAGGTGTGGAGCTATGTCGTGCTATTGATACAAGATAAAGACACCTACAAGTGATATTCTAAGAGGCTAGAAGTATAGCTAAGATGGAGATTTGTTTAGTTTGTCTTTATTTCTAGCCATTGACTCTTAAGATCTTCTTAAGATTCAACAGTGGGAATGTCTTAAGAAACTCTTTAGAGAAGTGGATTTGTGAGTAACGGTTTTCAACCCAAAAGGGAAAACCTACATTAAAAAAATAATAATAGTAATAAAGTGAAGAAGGCCAACGAGCATCTTGACATAGGTTGGGTTTTGGTTGAGAGTATGACTAATGATCTTCGTTCTGTTTTGGTTTGGTGGAATTCAAGCCAAGGTGAAAATTTGTTGAGAAGTGTCTTAAATTCACACAACTTCAACCAAAA
>JAOXJP010234419.1:0-10164 GCA_025762735.1 Platanus orientalis
ATGATTTTCTCATGACAAAATTTTCTCCAAAAATCATTTTTAAGCTGTCTGATTGCCATGACAAGTTGGCCTTTTCATGTTTTTCTTATGATTTTTTTTTTCTTTGTCTTGTGGGATTTTATCTTCTATTCTTTTCTACCCAATTCATGGCAACCAGATTGGGCCTTAGGGAAAAATATTGGCTCCTCGCACCCAACCACTTTGGAAGTACTTTCTATATTCCTTTTTTTTTAATAGAAGTTAGAACCAGAAAGCCTTATTCGTCAAATCTGTAAAGTCATTCAAAATTAATGTAAATATATATATAAAAAATACTACTAAGAAAGATACCCCTACCAAACATTAAATTTTTCCTCATGCGATGAGAATACAGAGCTAGGATTTCCTGTTTGCACACTTAGGTGGGTGCAAACCCAGTGGAATCGGGCAAGAGCTGCAAAAGAAACACCCCAAAGGCAACAAACAGCAATATCAACTGGACAAGAAAACAAATTGTAAACTTCAATACCCTGTTCTGCATCTTCAAACTCTCTTCAGTCCCTAACAACAACATTTCACAAAAAGCCTCTGACTCCTCTTCTTGTCTCCTCAATAACACAGCCTTACTTTCCTCATCTTTGACATTTTGCAGCATCTGGGTTTGCTCTCCAGCCAGAGATTTCTGTTCCTCGAGGAGCAAGAACTGATCCTCTGCAGCAACTTTCAACTTTTGGGTTGTTCTTGTAATTGCCAGATGTTCAACTTCAGCTTCAATCTTCTGCTTGAACAAACCCTCGAGCTCAACTTCCATCTCTCTACACTTCTCCTGTAGAGACTTTAAAGTGCTTCTTGATTCTTCTTTGAGCTTCTCACCTAGGTTGAATATAGCTTCAACTTCAATGACTTCCTTAGCCTTACGGATAGCTGATGCCTCTTCAAGATTGCTCTCCAGATGATTTACCTTCTGTTTCAGTTTAATTAACTGAGCTTCCAGAGGTTGTAAACTGCTTAGTTCAATCTCCTCAAAACTTGACTGGCCAGACGCAGTGGGTTCATGGATTTCTGGATCAACAGAAGCAAACTCCACAGGCAAAGAGTGACCAGGAATGAAATCATCAAACAGCAAAACATGTTCCCACCCTATCTCTGCAAACATTTGTACTTCTGCAAAGGACCCAAAATCCCATCAATGGAATGCTGTGGATTAAGTTCATATCTAGCAAGCAGAGTACAGTCATGTTGAGAGATTTTATTAAGAAAGGAGTTGATATGGCATGACAGTCACATAAAAACAAATGTTCCGATCTCATTGGCTGAATGCATGATTAAAAAACATCTTGCTTCTATCTGTTTTCAGCCAGATGAAAAACATACATGATGGATACACACTTTTTTCTGTTGGCTGAGTACATGACACAAAACTATATTATTTATATAAAAAAAGTTTCTATAGGCATCAGACATGTCAGTACTTTTTCCCACAAAGTAGCCATTGGGAGTTTATTATAAAAACATATTGTTTCTGTGGGACTGTCAACAAAGTCTTTCCCTTAGTTATCAAAGAATGAACAAACAGTCCATGTTCAGAAAACCCAGGTGAGAGTGGACCCTCTGCAACACCTCACGCAGGAATTAAAATAATGTGAACATCTAAACAGTCCATGTTCATAGGAAGAACCAGACACGAAATACATGTGCCCACTGAAAATGAGAAAAGAAGGAACCATAAAATGGCAAGCTTTATTTAATTGGGTGGTAACACTATATTGCCCACATAACTTAGTGGATCAAAGGAGTAGAATAGACAAATCACTGCTCAATTACCATCTCCAATCGTCCATGTAAAGCAATAAATTGCTTGGACCCTCTCTGCCTTGGACTATGCAAAACCATGTGGACCTCGATTTTTAATTTATCCATTTCCAAGATTCCACTGAGCTGTCTTCCGTAGTACCATCTAACTCCCCGGAAAGTTCCATGCACAAGAACGGTTTCTTTATTCCAATGCCACATATTCCCTACATCAAGTATACTCTTTTATGCCATCAAAATATCTACTTACTGACTCGGGTATTGTCACAGTTCCCTACATACCACAGAATAAGAAATATTAATCTGAAATGAGTGTGCACAATTTATATGACTTAAAAAGTAGTGCTCTTTGGATTACTTCAGAACATGGTTCAAAATTCTAGCAAATTTGCAATTTTTTCTGAAAATTCTCTACAGTTAAGAGTTGCAATATAAAATATTAGGCGAATACAGAACTCCCAAAAAAATTCTTGAAAATTTTGTTCATAATCTTGCCAATACTTCACTATCCTGCAGCCTCTGTATCTTCCTCTGTTGAAATTCTATATCTTATCTAAAATTTGAGGAAATCTTGCCAAGATCAATACTTTCTGTACAAACTTTGCCATTGAACAAAACCTACCCCAAATCCATTCCTTTGTTATTAATTTAGGGTTTATTGATTTAGAGAAAAATAACAACTCCATTTCAATCCTTTTTGAAAACTAGGATTATTTTTTATTTATAAACTAATTAAAAATAATATATTTTAAAAAATGACAAAACACATACATAATTAAAATAATTCAAAAATAAAGAAAAATATACTACGTATCTCTATAATATAAAATGTCTAAGAAAGATTAATATGGGATGAAAGATTATATGAAATAGTCATACAATTTGACCTTTTTTTTTTTTTTTTTGAGAGAAAAACAGGCGAACTTTATTCAAAACGAGCAAAAGAAACAAACAAACAAACAACAAAGAGAACTCCCATCAAGGAGATGAAAGGCCAAGAAAAGGAACAACCAAAAAAACACCCAAACAAAAGACAAACACTACAACACCTCACTCCAAACAGAATACCACTCCCACTCATCAAACCCACTCAAATGGAAATCCAATCAAACAATAAACGATAAATAAGAAAAGAAATCTACTTCGGCGGTCTCAAGGTGCCCTCAAAGATTCTAGAGTTTCTTTCATTCCAAAGACCCAAACAGATGGCTCCTGGCAGGAAAGACCAAATAGTGGCATGCAAACCAACAAGACTCCGAATCCGCCAACCCGCAATCAAATCGCAAAAATGGGAAGAAAATGACCAAGAGATGTTAAGAACGGAGAGAAAGGAACTCCAAACCTGGTGAGTCAAAGCATAATGAGCAAATAGGTGATCCACAGACTCCTTTTCCCGCAAACACAACACACATCTATTAGGCAAATTTCAACCCCTACTCTGAAGATGATCGAAAGTGAGAATTTTATCCAAGACAACCATCCAAATAGAAGGAATACCCATAATCCAAATGTCCCTGAAAGGAAAAGACCTATTAAAGTGCCCAATCATCTCAAGATAAAAAGATTTTAAAGTAAATCTACCATATTTAGTAAGATTCCAAACTAAGTCATCCGCCCTATTCGGATCAGGACAAATCCCTTTTAAAAAAACCCAACAATCTAATCATCTCATCCAACTCCCAATCATTAAGGTCTCTACGAAACCTAAGCAACCAAACATTCCCCCTAGTATCAAAAGAATTAGCCACAGAAACTCTAGAATCGACCGCTAACAAAGAGAGAGATCTGAAAGTCATGTTTAAAGGCACCTCACCCACCCATCTATCCGCCCAAAAACAAACATTACAACCGAACCCCATCTTAAAGCTAACTAGATTCCAAAAAGCCTCCCATAACTTCACAATGGATTTCCAAAGACCACACCCATGCCTACACCAAACTCTTTTGGTTTCCCAACTCGAGGCCAAACCAAACCCAGCAATCACCACCCGACACCAAAGATTATCCTTTTCAATCCCAAATCTCCATAGCCATTTGGCAAGCAAAGCCTTATTATGGTCTTTAATTGATTTTAACCCCAGACCCCCGTAACACCTGAGCTTACAAATGGATTTTCAATCCACCAGATGATACCCGTGAGAATCCACTTCATCATTCCAACGGAACTTGTGGAAAAGAACCTCCATTCTATCAGCAACCGATCCCGGGATAGAAAAAGGGGAAAGATAATAGTTCGAAATGGATGCCAAGGTAGCCTTAAGCAAAATTAAATGGTCACCTTTCGAAAGGAGCTTTGCTTTCCACGACTCCAACCTCCAGGTAATTCTCTCAACAACCAGATTACACATCTTTCAATTTGAATTTCTCACCCAAGGGCAAACCAAGATAAGAAGTCGGGAGAATGCCTTTTTTAAAACCCAAAATCCCAGCCAAGCTATCGATATTCGGCACCACCCCAACATTATAAATCTCACTTTTCCCCAAATTGATACTAAGCCCTGACACAGCCTCAAAACCACAAAGTATAGATCTCAGATAACCAATCTGAACCTCGTCCGCATCACAAAAAATCATAGTGTCATCTGCAAACTGTAAATGAGAGATACTGCAACTCCCATCACCCACCCGAAAACCTGAAATGAGAACTCCTTCAGCCTTTTTGATCATTTTACTCAAAACTTCCGAAACTATGATGAATAACAGAAGGGGGAGAGGATCCCCCTGCCGCAATCCTCTAGAGGTTCTAAAAAAACCGACAGGTCAACCATTAACAAGAACAGAAATTTTGACAAACCTAATACAGAAAAATATCTAACTCCATTTTTGCCTAAAACCCATCCTTTCCAGAATATAGTCCAAAAACTCCAAATTCACATAATCATAAGTGTTTTCCAAATCCAACTTACAAATGACACCACATCTTCCAGAAAGCCTACGATCTTCAATACACTCATTTGCAATTAACACATTATCAAGGATTTGTCTTCCTTCAATGAACACATCCTAGGATTGACCAACAATACCTTTCATCACAAGCTTTAGCCTAGAAGTCAAGGTTTTGGAAATGATCTTATAAACGCTACTCAACAAACTAATCGGCCGATAATCCTTAAGATCCTTTGCATCATGCTTCTTGGGAATCAAAGTAATGAAAGTGTTATTCAAATGCTCATAAAATTCTTCTGAAAAGTAGAACTCCTCAAACACCTTCATTAAGTCAGATTTAACAATAAGACAGCATTTTTTAAAAAAGGGGATTGAAAAGCCATCTAGACCCGGTGCTTTATCGCCTTTTATAGAAGAGAGGATTTTCCAAACCTCCTTTTCCAAGAAAGGTTTCTCAAGCATCGTCCTCTTAATATCAGAAATCCGCTCAAAATCCATCCACTTCTCTCCTTATTTCCACTTGATCCTGCAACCATCTTCCATTAATAGTTAAACCAAACATACCATTAGAATTTCTTCGGTGGGAGACCACTTTATGAAGAAAAAAAGTTGTATTCCTATCACCTTCCTTCAGCCAAGAAACTCTTGATCGCTGCCTCCAAAAAGTTTCCTCTTTGATGGATAAGAGAAGGAACTCCCTCTTCACTCTCCCTCTCATCCCTTTTCTGGGTAGACAACATTCTTCCCTCTTCCACCGAATCTAACTCTTTAATTTTCCTATAGGAATCCTCCAATTTACCCTTAAAAGAGTCACCTGAGTTTTTATTCCAAGCTTTCAACTTGAATTTCAAAGCTTTCAATTTAAGGGCGAAGATCTTACTTGGATTACCAGAATACACCTCACTATTCCACTCCAACTCCACCACCTCTATAAAATCCTCCTCAAGTAACCACATTTCTTCGAATTGAAGGGGAAAGGGGCCCCTAGCCGAAATTTTCACTCCAACATGGTAGGGTAATAGTCTGAAGTCACTCTAGAAAAGGCGACTTGCAATCAATTCGAGAACACATCCTCCCAATCACCACAAAAGAGAAACCGGTCAAGCCTGCTCATGGAAACCGGGCTTTGAAAATTAGAACAAGTAAAATTAGCCCCCCTGAGCGGCCCATCCAAAAGATGTCATCTATCAATAAATGCACCAAACTTTCTCATACTAGCATCCCATCTACTACTGACATTCCTTTCCCCCGAGAACCTAACCAAATTGAAATCCCCTCCAATACACCACGGGAGATCCCAACGAGCCTTAATATCATCAAGTTCCTCCAAAAAAGAATCAACTTCTACACCAAGAACAGCGTCATGGACCCCCACAAACACCCACTCCACCCCAAACCATTTAAGACGGCCTCTGATTGCAATTGAGAAGGCCCTAATTTCAAGTTCCAAAACCACAACCCTGTCCACATCCCAAAACCATAAGGATACCTCCAGAAGCCCCCCACGATGGGAGAACCAACCATTTAGAAGGCCTCAAACCCCACACCTCCTTAACCATAACATCACTCATAGACTGAATTTTAGACTCCTGCAAGCAAAGAATATCCGGGAAAGCACAATAAATACACTGCTTAATAACCTATCTCTTATCTTTATTCTCCATCTCTCTCACATTCCAAGAAAGAATTTTTAAATCCATCAAATACATTTCAGAATTCCTTTCCCGCATCTTAAACACCTTTTACTAGATCCACCCAACCTAACCTCATAATTGACTGTACTCTCCAATTTCTTGAGCTCACTTCTCAATTTCTTAGCAACTAGCGAATTAGGATCCACCAAATCATCCCCTAAGCCCCCTTCTACTCTCAATATGTCTAAACAAATCCACCAATTCCTTCTCAAGGCCCTCAAAAGACAAACCCAAAAAATATCTGAATTCCCCAAGCTTTTTAATCACCCATTCAGACAGAAGGTCCTCGTTTCTATTAGCAACCCCCTCAAGGAAATGACAATTATCCCCCCAACCATTCCTCTCTGGAGACATAGACCGGTCAACTCACTAAACAAAACATCCCTCTCCCTCATATCAATAGGTTCAACATTCAAGATCTCATCCTCCACAACAACAAGTTGATTATTAGACTCACACAAAGGCAAGCCACCAATATCACAAGGAACAATTGGATCCAAGGCATTTGAGACAAAATCCTGGATACAATTCCCCTCCCTACCCGAAATGACATGATTCCTACAATCATCAAAAGGAGCCAACAGAGAAGAAGCATCGAATTTAGAAAACAAATTGTGATTAACAAAAGAGTTAACATGACGATAAGCCCGAGCATCTGGATTGCCTATTTGCTCCTAAGCAGCCCTTGCCAGAATGAAGTTACCCCCCATCGCTGACCTCAAATCAGATAGCCTTTATTCCTCATTCCACAAACCGAGTTGTCGGGATGAAGAGAAACCGGATCAGTCGGAAACCTATGTCCCAATATAGATCACCCTGCCAAAAGTTTCTGAGGAACCAAGGAAAGGTCAAAAAATCCTTCATCAATTGGAGCCCCCCGATTAACAAAAGGATCAAAAGAAGAAAATGAAGTTGAATTCTTTGGCCCAAGTCCAAGTTCTCTTCCCATCGCTTTACCCCCAAGTTGTTCTCGACAAATCATGGAGCATAACGGCCTATCAAGACCCTCTACGAGAGATTTACCCCACAAGCCTCCATCCCTCCATCTTTCCAAAAGGCGACGTCCCTGAAGACATTGTCCCAACACCATACCAGAATAATGAAGATCCAACAATCCAGCCACCATTGGATCACCCACTCTCAGCTTAAAACAATCCGGCTCCTCATTGCTAAAGTGCTCATCCACAGAAGCCCCATCCACACAAAGAGATGAAGGGCCATCCTTCGAATGGTATTCGAAATCCTACGAAGAACCTGAAGGCAACAAAAATTGGTAACCTTTGAACACCACAAGTCAACCAAAGAAACATCCTCATCTTGAACCAACTCCCCTGATTTCCTAAGCCTCTCCTCGGAAACTCCAATCGAATTATTGCAAATCCCCTCCTCCTCCATGACCCTCTCCGATTGCAAGGGAGGCACCCTGGAAGACTCTAGAGCATCGCAATGTAACACTCTTGCAAAAGAAGAAGACGGGTCAACACAATTCCTTTTCGCCTTACGAAAGCACCGCATGCTTCCGGTTTGGCTTACTGGAAGAGAACCAACCGGTTTGACACACATTCCAAGTTCAGCCAGAGAAGAAAATGCAAGGGGTGGCATGTGATCACAATCAAGACAAATCAAGTCAAATTGATTCCCACCCGACCCGACCGAAGTCAACTCCCCACCAAGACCACAGGTCTTCCGTCCTCCATCATTACCCTTAGATTTGGAAAGCCCAACATGATGCCGATCCGAGAGCTCCCGCACCTTAACTCTATCAATATCCACACCATCATTCCGCATCCTAACACCACTACTCACAGAGCCCCCAGCCGACAAACCAGACGAATACAAAGGCCCCTTGCACGCAACCTCCTCCACAGGTGTTTTCAACACCCAAATTTTGACTTGGGTCATTTGATAGCATAAGAACAGCATAACAGCATTTAGGCATCAAGACTCTAAGCACTCATGGCTTAGGAAGAGCAAACCTGGACTCTAGGAAGTTAGGCATTCCCTGAGAAGTCTCTCCGGATATTTCAGTCGCGAAATGAATCGGTCAAAGCACTTTATTACAACCCAAATACACCATTTCAGGTCAAACCCTAATCTCTCACAAAAGCATCAACAGGACTTTGAGGGTCCACATTTAAGAACACCATCCAGGTTATCTGTAACTTTTCCCGCCTCTACAAGTCTTCCCTCAGCAAAGCACCACAAGTGGAAAAACTATCATTCTGCCCTTTTACCTTCAAAAGCCCAGAATTCACTATCTACCACTCAAATCATTGAATTTCTCTCGCTTGCATAAGTCTTCTTGTCATGAAGCATCATAGGCGAAGAATTCTCATTTTCACCTTTTTCAACCCACGAGCAAAAAATTACCATTTTACCCTTTTCACCTCAGAGCATTTACCCTTAAACCCTCAAAGGATCCCCCAAAGCTTCTCTCGTTACCCGAATGGTGTAATTTCAGATCCTATGCATCCCTCAATCTCCCAATTTTGAGGAACTCATCACAAAGCAGATATTGTTTGAGAACGGCAACTACTAATTTATCAACTTATGACAAACCTGACCAAGAAATGGCCATTGTAAGAGCTCTCAGAGATTCATCTGACCTCCAAATCCAGAGAGGTCGATTGTTGTGTCTTGGCCTCGGCCTTAGCTTCAAATCCTTAGGTCTAATAAAAGAATTTTGAAATCTCGAACCTTTGTGAAATCTCAAATTTTCCCAGAGGGTCAAAAAACCATTTTGATGCATTTTGCTCATATAGAGCCAGAATATTCTCCAGACCTCCAAATCAGGATCAGTCGGTGTTCATCTCTCCGGAATCGTGAGGCTTTTGAAAAACTAAGGAGCACGAACTTTTGCAAAACTTATCTGCTCAGATTCCCTCAAAAACTCCAAAAAAAGCAACAAATCAAATCTAAAAATCAAGTGTTCAACCGACTCCCAAGAATTCATCTAAATTCAGAAATCCAGTTTGTTAGTGGCCACCCCACTATAAATTCAGAGCCTCCAAACTATCAAATTTACACTGGATTACAGAAATCTCGTAACCCGAACCATAATTTCTACTTCAAGTTAAGAAAAAGCACTTTTCGTTTGTATTTGGCACGTAAAATGCCCTTAAAAGTTCTCTCGGACTCGGAATGTAGCGAAGTCAGACCCATTTTCTTATGTTCACCCCTATCTTCAAAAGATCATTTCATAAACTCCAGCTTCAAAAAATGTTTGACAACTCAATTCCATCAGCCTTCAAGCAGCTACAGAAACTCAACATCTCCAAGCGACCCGGCGTCGAAAATCTCTCGGTAACTGCTCGGGAATCTGATATTCAATCTATCAGCTCCTATAGTTCTGAGATTCCCCAAGCTTTAAATCCCCTAAATTTGGTCCACATTGGAGATCTACAGAAACTCTGTCAATGTTTGTATCTTCAGATATTGTTGGTCCCAAGCCCGGATAAAGGATGAGGGTGGCGTCAGGTTGAGAGCCGGCCTTAAAAAAACCTACTCAAACCATTTACCATGAATCCTGAAAATACGTTATTTCGATCTAATACTAGGGCATACCCTTTAAGTGACGCGCTTCATTCCTCGGATGTGGCAAATTGGCGAGGGGCACCTTATTCTTCGAATGTGGTGAAAAATTGGCAAGGGGCATTGCATCGGCGCCCGAATGCAATGAAAAATATGCAAGGGTTCCCACACCATGGACGAGTGTAGGTAAAAAAGTTAGTCCAAGAGAGTAGGATTCGTTTAGCAACTTGGAACATAGGAACCTTAACAGGTAAGAGTATAG
>JAOXJP010234420.1:0-38580 GCA_025762735.1 Platanus orientalis
AATTTACCCCTACTATCCCTCTCCGGCGAGGCTGCCATTCCGCAAAAACCACCGGAGTCTGACGACCGATTCTGGCGTCCCAAACTCTCAATGCGACGTTTCTACTGTCTTCCAATCCCGCCGTCACAATCACGTCCGGCGACGCCCTTGAAACCACCGGACTCCGACACCATCTCCCGGAAAAAGAGCTTATCAACTGATCTCTGTTCAAATCCCACATCGAAATACAACCCCGGGAAGAATCCTCAAGCTTTAAGCCTAATCCCAATCCGTCCCATAACTTCACAACGCTTTTGCCGTTAGCGAAATCGGACCAAGAGAAGCCATCTTCGCAGCTGCTGCGACGTCGCCGGAGCTTCGGTCTAGAGATTTTCCCTTCGTCTTCATCATAATTTCCAGAACCCATCACTCGAAAATCTTCATCAACTGGTTTCTGATTCTCAAATGGAAAAATGGCCTCGTCTTCGTCGTCGTCAGATGAAGACGACGAGCAAATATCATCCTCCTCGTCGCAGTCGTCTTCATCGAGAATTGGTCTAAGAAAATGTTGAGGAATCACAGATCTGCTCTTCCAGAATCTGAATATGACTAGCTTGCCCATCATGCCACTGAAAGTCGCGAGGAAGGCGAGAATCAGAGCTCCCCATGTCCAGAAACTGTAGTTTATAGAGATTTCTTCAATTCCAGAGATATTAAAAAGACGCGAAACAAAGGATGGGTTCTGTAAGCGGGTTATCTCTGCTTCTAAACCGCTTATTCTGCTCATAACCGGTATTTCCATTACTTCCATACGTTCCCGCAGAGCTATGGCTTCAACAAAACTACTATAGTGCGCCAGATAGACAGACAGCTTTTCAATTTATTGAGAGAGAGAGAGCGAGGAAACAGAGGCTGGGTGAGATGGAGAGCTGGGGTTTTAATGGCGGGGGCGATAACTCAAGAAGACGTGGGAGAGAATAGAATATATTAAAGATTAAAGTGCTCATGATGACGTGGTAGATATTGATTGGTTATCCAGTTGTACGAGACTAGGATGAATAACGAGACACGTCAGATAGGCTGCTAATCCTTAGGAGTTTGAATGATCTCTGGTTCAACCAATGTTTAAAACCTCAGATAGGTCCAGTGACTCATCCGAGTTACTCGGTAACTCGTTCCCACTTACCAGCTAATCAGTACTAAAATATATTCATATTTTAATTTTTAAAAATATAGAAAAATATATTTTTTTATTAAAAAAATTAAAATGTAGATGACAAAAGGGAAGTTTAAACCTGAAAAATAAAAATAAAAAGTAAAAAACCTGACTGGAAGGGTAAACAACATGAGATGATAATGTAAGCTTTTTAGCTTTTTACATTGGATTAAAGAACATAATTATGGTTAAAAACCAAGTTAATCGGCCCTGAAAACTCCTGTGAGTTGCTCGAAAAATTCGGACAATTTACCTAATGAACTTTAACATTCTAGAGAGGATCCAGGATCCAGGACCAGCATACCAACGTTGTCCCAGTTTTAGCAGCTGGTCAATCAGAAACTCTGCCGAGTTGAGTAACTTTTTTTTTTTTTTTTTTTGGATTTTTTGGTAAAGCCGAGTTGAGTTGAGTAACTCGGTCGGCTAAATTTCCTAATTAACTAGTTGATTACTAAACACTGGGTTCAACTGGCGAGATTTCACACCAAAACCAATCAATAGATGAAACGATGTTTGACGAAGGAGGGTGTTATAGTAAATTCACAGTAGGTAAGAAAGCCCGTGTAAACACATTTTCTCAGGAATCTTCAAAGATAAGAAGGCAGAGTCAGCATGTGAAAGGTGTGGTTGAAATAAGTTACGTCATGAAACATGTGATTGATGAGTCAGCAAGAGATCTGGTCCGCTTATTTTGCTGATCCCTGAAGTGTTTTTACCATTAAAATATTGACACGTGTTGACAGAAACCTCCATCGCTTTCTGCTAAGTGTGTTTTTACTTTTTACGTATCAATGATTGTGAATGGGGTTGGTGGTGTGGGTCCTACCAACAGTGACCCATCTAATAGTTATTAATTAAATTTAAGCAATGGTTATGATCTTGATCTCCAGCTTATCATGGTCGGAGGGTCGGTGGTGGAGTCCATCTGGTGGATTAGCATAGGTTAGGTGATCATTTGCTTAGCTAAAACCTTATCAAGTATGTTATTGGTGCCCATTAGTCTTTTTTATACTTTGTTTTTTATTATATTAGGTTACTAATAATTTATAGTTTATCATGATCATATTTGTTATTTAATTGGTCGCTAGGGGACCCATTCACTAAAGTGGACTTATTTTAATTATTATTATCATTAAATAATTTTTAAGGAATTTTTTTTTAAGGAAGATGGTTTTAATTTATTTTTTAGTTGTAAGACAAGATATTCCTCATATCTTATAAAAAAAAAAAAACATATAATTATAATTTTTAATAAAAAAGAGAACAAGAGAAGCCGGTGCCGCTTGACATCGATGGTTGGACCGTTGCCCTTCAAGAAATGTTTGTGAGTTAAATCCCCGAACAGCATTCCACAGTTATATGCGATGGTATCTACTTCTATCGGTAATTCAAGTCTTACTATGATGTCATGTAAATTGGATAAGACAATAAGGAAAATATTAATTTGATCATGTGACCAAAATCTGAAGTTCGGATCCCACATTAGCTGTGTTTAGGGCGGTAAACGGAGCAAATTAATAATAAACTTAGATCCATATTTGGTTCATTAAGAAAATTAGATATTTAAAAGATATTTCTATTGGATCTGATATTTTGAAACATATTCCATTTTTGTATCTATTCATTTATCCGGCTACCACCAGATATAGATCTAAATATCCGATTACATGGAAACTTCTCATTTGTTACAATGTAATCCTTACTCCAATGCTCCTTCCATCATGCTTTCTACTATTAGGGTTTATCTATTTATTTATTTAGTATATTCTATGTAACTAGACCTGTAGTATTAATTATAATATAACTATCAACCTATAACCATTGATTATATATACATATATGCATCTTTATTAACTAAAACGAATATAAATATTTAGTTGGAACGGATCAATGTAGATCTTTATTTAGTCCTTTAATAAATAAATTTTTTAAACAAACCAAATATTTAACCAGAGTGGATACACATTGATCAAAATTTACTTTAAGCAAACTAAATACTAATTATCTATGGATAAAAATCCAAATAATTTATGACCCTAGTTATGTTGTGAAAACCCAAAGTTTGGATCAGTCCATCTTCCCTTTGATAAAATGATAATAATGTCAATTGCAATAGAGACCTCTCTCCCACAAAGTTTGGACGCAGATCCAGATTCAATGGTTGAACTCCTTTCTTTGGTTAAGTTTTTTATAAAGCAGAGGCTATTTAAACAATTTTCCTCTTACTTGTGATAAATTGTTTCAAATTAATTGAATTGCTAGAAAGAAAAAGAGAATCATATCCTCCATGTGCCACACTCCATCAAGGCACTAAAAATTAGGTGAGCATGAATCTTATGAGAAGTGTGAAAACGGCATCAGGGTGCTGATGAGATAAGTGCCCTCCAAAAAGTGTAAATCATTTTTTGGTACTGATGTGTCAGCCCCTCTGGTGCCATTTTCACGGTTCTCACGAGATTCGTTTGCATATAATCCAAGCTCCCATCAAGGTTGTTACAAGATTTTCATTGCATGTGAGTTGTGAAATTCAAAGAACTTTAATCAGATTGACCTAATCAAGACTCTCTACATTCTTTATTAGCGAGGTACACATTAATGCACACATTACACATGATGCCAGACAGGATCAAACCTGTAACCTTTCTCCTGATGAATAATGAAGCAAGAATCTAATGGACAAAAAGGACTTCTGTAACAGTAGGGTCCTTGCTCAGAATGACAAGTACAATAAAAGATCGCAAGAGCATAAAAAATCTATTTTACTAAAAAAAAAATTAAAAAAAAAAAAAAAAAGTCTAATACAAAGGGAAAGCCCATGTGGTGGTTCTTCAGCATTAAAGTCACCAATTTTGAACGTTTACCTATAAAAATAAATAAATAATAATTAACCACTAATAAATGAACCTAGATTCGTACCAAAGACCTGAGCTCGAAACCTATTTTCACCTACTAATAAATTAACTAGAAGTGTTTACCTATAAAGAAAAAATATATTTTGCTTGGGTCAGGTTGACCATAACTGCAACAGTGTAACCCTAACCCAACTTGTATGTATTAGGGTTTGTCTACCCTAACCTAATAGCTACTTTTTGAAAACGAAAAAAGATGGTTGTGGTTATATGCATGGCTATTAGAACTAGGTTGGGTCAAAAAATGATTAATCAAAATCCATATTAGGTTCGTACAAGCCTAACTCTGACAAAGGTGGACAAATTTGTAAATTAGATAAAATAAAATTAAAAAAAATAGCACTCTAGGTCTATTCAAGACAATTCCTAGCTATGCCCAACAAACCAACCATATGGATAAAAACTAACCTGAACGATTACCCGACTGGATCCTTTTCTAGCCATGTAGATATTATACATCAATTTGGACTCGACAATAACATGGGCAAACCTAACCTAACCTACCTACAAACCTGGCCAATTGTTTCTGGGCTTGTATTGTCTATCTCAATCTTGTTGATAATTGATAAGGAAAGATACCGAGACCCCGATAAATCAACCCCGATAAACCTGCTAAACCCCGACTCTAAGGAAACTAAAATAGGATGTTTTCGTTAAGAAAACCTACCAAGGTCTCATTATCATCAAAGCCCTGCAGTGCCAACTTGAGGGACATTGAGGCTACCAAAGAAAGGTTCCGCTATTCAATGGCTCCTCAACATCGGGGTTTATAAAAAGACACCGAGCTACTTGCTCTTCCCTCCAATGCTCGACACCTCAAAATCCCCAAGACCACTCCCGATGCATGACCCAAGCAACCCAACACCAAAAAGGGAGTCAGGCTAATGAAAATTGTTTAATTTCTAAGAGTCCTCACCCAGCAAGAGAGACTAAAACCTCACTTTTCATACTTGGAAATAAGACCAATCTGTAAGCCATTACCAAAAAGGAATATCCTTTGCAGTTGGCTTGACAAATCTGAAAAAGAGGCATCACGATTAAGTAAAAGAAAATAGAAAGAGCAGGGGGGACACGGTAAGGAATGAGGAAAATATATCTAGAATCTCGTCTGATATGCCACGACTTGAGCCTATAAATAAAGGTAACAACCAACCCACCAGGTATGCGGAAAAAACATAAACCCTAATTAGAGTTTTGCCTTCAACCAACTCTCATATCTGACTTAACCATCGGAGTGCTAGAGGTCGGCACCCCACCGGTGTCTAGTTCCTTGACTCTCTAGCTGTATCGTGCAGGGACCATTCCACCAAAGACCTAGGCCACCATGCGACCATTTGACCAGTGTTGGAGCACCCGTGGTTCTGACATCATCAGTTGGCACTGTATATGAGAATCCCTTTCCCTGAGAACCGAAGGTCTGCATGGTTGAGACCAGGTTAATGGTGGCTCAGCATAACCCTTGAGTCAGAGTCGACGGACAAGAAACCTCCGTCTCTGATGGAGGACATCGCGAAGAACCTCAAGCAACTACCCTTGAATAGCATGTTCAAGGTCTAATGGCAAGCATATAGTTGTTCATGAAGCAGAACCAAAAAATAATACAGGAGCTGAGGAGCCAAAGGGGTGAGCCCAGCAACCAAGAAATGGGATAGCAGGGCCCCCCCATCCCTCCCAATGGGAGTCGTGACGATGGCCAAGGACAAGAAGATGAAGAAGGGAGCATCACGGCACCTCGGTTTCAAGAGATAAACCGTATTTTCTAGCATAGGGAGAGGGTTCATACCCCCAACCTTTGGGAAGAGGAGATGGAGGACGTAAGATAAGAAATGGCAACCAGAAAGGAGGCCATCCAGGGGAAAGCTCATGCCATCGTCTACGAGCTCATCCAAAGGATGGATCATCCATTCACCCTAGAGGTGATGACCTGACCATTACCCGACAAGTTTAAACCACCCTAGATGGAGATGTTTGACGGTACTCAGGACCTCCCCGACCATCTAGAAGCCTACAAAATGCACATGAATCTTCAGAGACGCCCGATGAAATTATGTGATGATCCTTTCCTACTACCATCAAAGGGTTAGCCCGAGTATGGTTTAGCCGACTAAAGCGAAGGAGCATATCAAACTTCATAAAGCTCTGCCAATAGTTTGTCAGATACTTCATAGGCAGCCAAAGACACCGGAAGCTTGTCACCTAGGATCAGTTTATGAACTCCTCCCTTAACAAATGCTCATCACTGCTCCTTGTCAAGGGCGGATACATCAGCATTGAAAAGTGATTTTCACTTTTTTGGGAGGTGCATATTCACTTTTCGATGCTGATGTGTCCGCCGCCTGACAAGGAGTAGTGGTTAGCATTTGTTAAGGTGAGCATTTTTTATCCATTCACCTGTCACCTACCTGCTCAACATCAAGCAAAACAAAGGCGAGTCTCTCCAAGATTATGTGTCTTGATTCAACAAGGAGATGTTGTAAGTCAACGATGCCGATGACAAAGTGATCGTGGCCACCCTAATAACGGGGTTGCTACATCCAAATTTCCCTTATCGTTATTAAAAAAAACCCTTCATCACACATGAAAAACCTTATGTTGAAGGTGCAATAGTATATGAACGCTGAAGATACTCTCAATGCCCGATGGGAGTGGGAGACTAGAGCCAACTCCCAATCTAACAAAAGATAAAGGGAGCATTAGACTACTTGGGAAGAAATGAGCTCTTGGGCCTAGGGGGCCAGCGACAACAATGGGGCCAGACCCTAAGTCAACCTACCCTTGAGAAGATTTTACAATTACACCCCCCTCAATGCACCAGTAAAGCAGGTGTTCGTGTACCTCAAAGATGACTTGAGCATTAAGTGGCCCGAGAGGATTCGAGCCCCACCAGAAAGGAGAAACTATGACAAGTACTACCACTTTCATCATAACCATGCCCATGATACCAATGACTACTTTGACTTAAAGGAACAAATAGAAACTCTCATCCAACGATGGTGACTATAGAGGTTCGTGGCAGGAAGGCCCCAAGCTAGATGAGAAGACACCTGTCAATACCCTCATACTCAGGAAGAAAGAAGACCTAAAGGGCCAACAAGTGAGATCAGGGTGATCACCAGAGGGCTTGTTGGGGGAGGAGAGTCGAGTTCAACAAGAAGATCCCATGTGAGGAAGGTACGTATTGAAAGAAACCGATAAATGATGGTTACAAAAAAGCCGACCAAACAACACAAGATGGGGCACCCCTCCATCACCTTCTCTGAAGAAGAAGCCCAAGGAGTGAGTCAACCACACAACAACATGCTTGTGGTAACACTAGTTATCTCGAACTACAAAACCCACCACATCCTCATTGACAACGAAAACTTGGCGGACATCCTCTATCTCCCAGCCTTCGACCAAATATGCATTAGGCGAGCCAAACTCAAGCTAGTCCAATCACCGCTAGTTGGTTTCATAGGCGATAGGCTACACCCCCTCGGGACTATTGGCATACCAATAACTACTAGGATGGGTGATCGGTAGATCACTAGGGTGAGTGATTTATTGGTGGTAGATTACCCATTGGCTTACAATGCCATTCTCGGAAGGCCAGCACTGAACCAGATGAAAGCAGTCACCTTAACCCACCACCTTTTAATGTGCTCCCCTATTAAAGGAGGTGTCGGGGAGGTCAGAGGGGATCAGGTGACAGCTTAGGAATGTTACGTGGCCTCACTCAAGGGAGAGTCGGCCCCAAAGGAGACCATATCAATCGATAGCTTGGAGGTTCAAAATGAAAGAACTCAGATAGTAGTAGAGCCAGGAAGAGAACTTGAAGACGTCATCCTCGACATAAACTTTTCCAACCGAGTAACCCAAGTAGGGTTAGATCTGCTAGAGGGCTTCAAGAGGCTACTGTAAGGTTTTCTTCTCGACAACCGGGATGTGCTCACTTAGACACATGAAGACATGCCAAGGATTGACCCCAGACTGACAGTGCATTAGCTCAACATAAGCCTGGCTGCAAAACCTGTCAAGCAGAAGAAAATAAATTTCATCCCAGGGAGGAACCAAGTCATTGCAGAAGAAGTGGAAAAGTTGTTCAAGGCCCGATTCATAAGGGAGGTCAACTATCCCGAGTGGTTGGCAAATGTGGTAATGGTGCAAAAGCCCAATGGAAAGTGAAGGATGTATGTTGACTTCACTAACCTCAATAAGGTGTGCCCAATGACAATTTTCCTCTCCCAAGGATTGACACTTTAGTGAATTCAATGGCCAAACACCAGATCCTCAACTTCATAGAAGCATTCTCAGGATACAATCATATAAAGATGCACGAGCCTAACCAGGAAAGAACAACCTTCATCGCAGATCAAGGGCTTTACTGCTATAGGATTATGCCCTTTGGTTTGAAGAACGTAGGGGTAACCTACCAGAGGCTCATCAACGAGATGTTCAAAAACCAAATCGGGAGGAACGTTGAGGTGTACGTGGATAACATGTTAGTAAAGAGCTTCCTGACTAAACAACATTTGTCTGACCTAAGTGAGACATTCTAGACTCTGAAAAAATACAAAATGAAGCTCAACCCAGGAAAATGTACATTCGGGGTGTCTGTTGGAAAGTTCCTCAGGTTCATGGTCTCCTAGCGAGGAATAGAGGAAAATCCAGAGAAAGTTAAAGCCATAATCAAGATGCAACCACAAAAGAACACCAAGGAAGTACAGCGATTGGCAAGAAGAGTCGCGGAGTTAAGCAGATTCATATCTCGAGCTACTGAAAAATGTTTTCCCTTCTTTCATTTACTGAAGAAGGCATTTAGCTGGTATATGGAATGCAACAAAGCCTTTCAGGAGCTTAAAGCCCACCTCGGTCGCTTGCCGCTAATCAATCAGCCGAAATAGGGCGAGGTACTTTATGTTTATTTATCGGTGTCAAGTACTATACCAGTCGGGCTTTTAGGGGAGCCGAGGAGAGGTACTTGAAGGCTGAGAAAATAGTGTCCACCCTGGTCATCACTACTAGGCGACTGAGGCCCTATTTCTAGGCACACACCATCCGAGTGCTCACCGATCAACTGCTTCAGGTCATACTGCATAAGCCTAAGACTTCTAGAAGACCAGTCAAGTGGTCAGTGGAGCTAAGTGAGTTCAATGTCAAATACCATCCCTAGGGAGCTATCAAAGGACAATCGATCACTAACTTCATCGCCGAGTACACCCACAAACCAGAAGAGGAGGCCATGACGCAAGAAAAGCAACTCGATAAGGCAAAAGCAAACCAAGTGACCTGGACACTCTATGTTGATGGCTCCTCCACTAACAAGTCTGTCGAGGGAGGAATTATCTTGGTCACACCGGAAGGAACCGAGCTTAACATGATGAAAGAAAAGAGAGAGGACGCCACACTTCAGACAACCGCCTACAAGAACAAAATGGATAAGTACTACAACTCGTAGGTCAAAGCGAGGAGATTCATGGTGGGTGATATAGTCCTTAGGAAGGTGAGCTTGGCAACCCAAAACCCTATAGAAGAAAAATTGAGGCCGAATTGGGAGGGGCCCTACCAGGTAATGAGCTTTAATAGATCTGGAACATACTACCTTGAGATAATGTAAGTAGAATCACTACCCCAACTGTGGAATGCTGAGCACTTGAGAAAAAACTATGAATGATGCTAATGTAAACATTTATTCTTAGTTAATGAAATATACTTACTCTATAGAAACAAGAAGGATTTAGGCCCTCGAGCCCAAGTTACAAGACTAACCCTAGGTCAGAAGATTGACCCCATGTCACAAGACTGACACATCCCTCAAGGGATATTTTGGCCCTCGAGCTTAGGTTACAAGACTAACTTTGGGTCATAAGACTGACCTATCCCTTAGGGAAAGATTTAGGCCCTCGAGCCTGGGTTATAAGACTAACCCTGGGTCACAAGATCGACACTAGGTCATAAGACTAACCCATACGTTAGGGGAGGATTTAAGCCCTTGAGCCCGGGTAACAAGACTAACCTCAATTCACAATATTGACCCCAAGTCACAAGACTAACCCATCCCTTAGGGGAAAATTCAAGGGGCAAGGTGAAGCCTTGGGGATTCCTGAAGATGAGGACTTCAATGGATAAAGCTAGAGCCTTGAAGCATGTCGGGACGTGCGTGCCATGGCTAAGGTCGACCCTCCAACTCCAAGTAAGTATAATTGTACTCTTATATATATCCAATGAGAACAAGGGTATAAGAGTATCCGGTGACATTGCCAAAGATAGGCCCCCACAAGGGGTAATGGCTTAAGTTTTGACAGTGTCACTGGGAGCGCTTAAGTCACCTGGGTTAAGAAGAATCAAACAACTCGTAAGATTGTATAAGGCCAACACACCTACTTAGAAGAATTTTCCACGAGGTGCACCCAGACTTAGAAAATTTTATCATGACCTATCTCTACACACTTAGAAATTGTTTGCCTCGAGGCGTATCCATACATTGACAATTTTCACCATGAAAGGCACCCATATTTAGCAAAATTTATCGTAACCTACCCTAACATACTCAGGAAATTTGAGAAGGTATGTGAAGACCTTTACCACAACACACATCCATACTTAGAATAAATTAGCAAGAGTTAAGAAAACAAAACTAAGTATATGAGAGATGGGAGCAAAGAATAAATTTCATTGATAAATAAAAAGTTACACATAAAAAAATAACAAACAAAAAGAAAAATACAATTACACTAGGGGATCGTCAACCCTTGGGGTGGCATCTCTAGGGAGTACAGTGCCAGTACCCTTGTCCTATGTTTCTTTTTCTCCTTCCTCTCTCCTCTTCCTCCTCCTTGGGGACGAAGGAAAAGAAGTCCAAGTCTGAGAAAGCTCTGGCGGCAATCTCCCAGAATCCCTTAAACCCGTCAAGGTAGCACCAGACCTTCACGACTTGGAAGGCCTTAGATGCTAGGTATTCCATGACTGCCACCTTGACAACCCTCTCTCTCTTCTCCTCTGCCCTTCTCCAGGCTAGCTCGACAGCCTCAGCCACCTTCTTGTTCATCTTCTCCTCCAGGGTCACGGCGAACGACCTCTTGACCTCGAGGCGGTGGTTCCTCTCGGACCCGAATTCAGTCTTGCCTAAGCAATCTCTTCCTCAACCAACTCTAGATGTCGGGTCAGCTAGTAAACTTGGGTCTCACTTGCATCAGCCCAAGTAGCCATGTTCTCACTAATCCTCTCCACCCACACAAGCTTCTCCCGAAGGCCTTGATCTTCACATCAGCTTTATCTCAGAGAGTGTCAAGGTCCTAGTTAGCCTTTGCGAGTCAACCCTAGATCTCACCTCGGACCTTTTCACTAGTCTTAAACCTTTAAATAAAGGCTTCCATTATGTCCATAGTCTGTAAAAAAATATCAGCGAGTCAGTATAAAATACACAAGAAGAAAACAAAAATAAAAACTAAGGGAGGGAAGATTTTACCTTGGTCGAGTAGTAAACCATCTCGCAGTGTAGCATAGATGGATTGAGAGCTTTGAGAGACTTGAGGTCCCCAGGTGGGGACAGTCCCAAGGATGTATTCCACCTCAGAGCCTAGCTTTGACATCCATGATGAAGGCCAAGTAGAAGATTGGCCCCTCTCCGAGGCAGATGAAGGGGACACCCGGGCAGTGGCCTCATCAGAAGTCGAAGCCACCCGAAAAGAAGAAGTCGTCGTGCACACAACCATAGTTGTGGTAGCCTCGAGTGGAGCTGCTGCCTTTCCCTTTGTTGCAGGGCAGGAAGGAGATCTAGTGGTCTCAGCCTCCAAATCTACAACAAGGATGGAGGAGTGGGGAACCGGGGCTAGGGCCACCTTAGGATCGTGGCAGCTTCGAGGGCTTAGGCTACCTCGAAGGCCCGGGCGTCAGCTTGAGAAGGCCCCCCTTAAATTAGGTGTCTCTTCCTCTTCTTGAGGGTGATTGTGACCCCCTGGCTGGTTGCCTAAGCCTGTTGTGCCAGCGCCAAAATCTTTTGTTCGGCTTCATCACTGCACAATATGATAGACCCAGGGTTAGAAACTAGTTAAATGTATATATATATATAAGAGATATAGAGAGAAGTAGAAAAAAACCCAAAAAATACGTATATAATAAAAATAAAAATAAAAATACAAGGACTACTTGGATCAGGACCAAACCCAAACTTAAACAGGTTCTTGGGAGTGATAAGGTCCGAGTAGATGTGGAACGGGTGATTCACGACTACCCAGATGCAATCCTCCTCCTTGGGAGATAGTTTGCTTATGTCTGAGACTGACACAAAGAACAAATACAATAAAACAAAAAAAAGGGGGGAGAGAAGGGAATAAACAAAAAGAAAAGAAGACAAAAAAAACACAACTCACCTATAGAGCTAAAGGTTGACGCCCAGCCCCTGTTAAACCTTACAAGGGAGACCTCCCCCAAGGGGTATTCCCAATCCTCTCCCGAGATAAAGAAATAATGACTCCTCCACTCGCTGTTAGAGCTCAAAAGTCTGGTCACTAGTTGTTGTTGGGTCCCGGTTGGTAAAGAACCACAACCCCAGCTCTTGTCCCTTCGGGCAGTAGTAATGAAAGAACTCGTTAAAGGTAAGGTGAGCCTTCTCCTCGAACGTTAGTTCCCATAGGATCATGCACCCTATGGCTATCCTCTAAATGTTGGACATAAGCTGCCCCGGCACCAACCCAAGACAAAGTAGTAGTTCCCTAAAAAAAAAAGGGACTGGGAAGTGTAGGCCCGCTAGAAGGACCTACTCGTACAGTGCCACACTGTCGGCAGGGGCCTCAAGGGCCAGCATATTCCTAGGGGCAAAAAGAATAGCCCCCTCTAGGATAGAGAAGGTGGAACAAAACCGAGCCAGGGTTCGCTCCCCCAACTTGGAGGTATAGCTAAAAGGCGGTAAAATCCTGCTCGAAGGTAATCTCCTGCTCTGCCACTTGGTCATTGGGAGGAGCTAGCCCAGTTGCTTGCTCCATAGGATCTTGCTAGACCTCCGATAGGTTGTTGGCACCGTCGACCATCCCGTTAACAGTATCCCTAGACACCATTAAATAAGGATTTGTAGTGAAAACGTAAAAAAAGAAGAAGAAAAGGAGAACACTAGACAAAAAGGAAGAAAACTGGGGAAACTAACAAAGGAAATAAACATAGCTAATTGAAATTAAACGAACTCAGGTAATGAAATGAAAATACCTAGAGATAAGATGAAATGAGCCCAAAGATGACAGCTGAAACACTAGGAAACGAACGCCAGAAGGAAAAAAGATTGTCAAAAATCGCCCAAGGGAGGAATGCAAAGAATAGAGGGTAATTTGAGCTGATAAAAGAAACCAAACTTGGCTTCGGGGGAGGGATTTATAGGCAAGGCCTTAAATCCTCGACCCTACACGTGTCATCCATTTGGGGAGTAGTATAATTAACCCAGGAAACAAAACGATACATGAATCCCAAAATCAATATGGGGTTCAAACCTAACTATCCTATAGCCTTAAGATTTGCCTATGGTAAGACACTTAACATGACTTGTGACTGGCATAGTCACGTCCCCTCAAGTGTCGAAGCCCATTAAATGCAAAGCCATCATTGATGTCTACTCTCAATTAACATAACCTTAATAACTGAAAAGGTGAGCAACATATGCCGAAACGGATTATAACGGTTCACAATCCTGAGCCACATAACCCTGGACTCTGGAATTAGGGGGCAACTGATAGGAAAAGATACCGAGACCCCAATAAATCAACCTCGACAAACTTGTAAAACCACATAAATGGGATGTCTTCGTTAAGAAAACCCGTCGAGGTCCCACTATCGTCGAAGACCCACAGTGGAAACCCAAGGGATGTTGAGGCCACCAAAGAAAGGTTTTCTTGGTTAATAGCTCCTCAACATCGAGGTTTATAAAAAGACGCCGAGATACTCGCACCTCCCTTTAATGTCCGACACCTCGGAATACCCAGGACCACTCCCGGGGCACAACCTAAGCATCCCGACACCAAAAAGGGAGTCGTGCCAATGACAACTATTTAATCTCAGTTCTCACCCAACAAGAGAGATTGAGAGCCTACTTTCCGTACTTGGAGATAAGAACAATTTGGAAGTCGTTACTAAAAGGAATATTCTTTGCAGTTGGCTTGACAAATCTGAAAATGATGCACCACGATTAACTAACAAAAAACAGAAAGAGTAGGGGGGATGTGGTAAGGAAGGGGGAAGAGATATACAAAATCTCGTCTGATACACCATAACTCGAGCCTATAAATAAGGGTAACAAACAGCCCACCAGTTATAAGGAAAAAACAAAAACCCTAATTAAAGCTTCGCATTCAACCATCTCTCATATCTGACTTAAACGTCGGAGAGCTTTAGGCAGGCACCCCACTGGTGTCTAGTTCCTTGATTCTCTAGCTGTGTTGTGCAGGGACCATTTCGCCAGGAACCTAGGCCCATCGTGCGACCATTTGATCGGTGTTAGAGCCCTTGTGGTTCCGACATCATCAATAACCTTTATTCGGAATTGACTAGGCTTTATCAATCGCCACCCTTGTTCCTAACCTGATTTGTTCTCAAATTGACAACAAGATATGTGCCTTAAACATTCAAAAACTCTTTAACAAAGTTCAACATTACAACCCAAACCCATACTAAACCCAAAGGTTTATCATGTTGTATGGAAAACCTAAATTTGGGATCGTATGCAACATAATAGAATAAAGATAATAATATAAACAACAATCATCACATAAAGAAGAAGACAATTTACATGATTTAGCCTAAAGTCTACATCCACAGCCAAAAACGGTGAGAGAGCTTTCTCAATTATCAAAAACGGAGATTATAATGACCAGTATGATGGCTTGAAAATCGAGAAAACCCTAATATAAACCCCTAAAACTCTGTTCTCTGTGGATTAGATCCGAACCCCAAATCAAGTCAAAAATACTGAGCGTGCTTGGGCAAGAGTAGTACTATGATGGGTGACCTCCTGGGAAGTCCTCATGTTGCACCCCTCTTTCTTTACATATAAAAAAAAAGTCAAAAATACTGGCAAACTGGACATATTCGGGTTTTTCTCCGAATCATCATCTAAGTTTCATCTCAAGTTCAATTCAAGACATTAACCCAACATATCATCTAAAACCTGAGCTCAATAGAAAACCCACAATGTGATATGCACCACATAAAAATATGTACCCAACCATACAGCAAGTCCCTTCCAATAATATTGGTTAACTTCCTAATTTGCTTAATCATGCAAGTTCCTACTTCTCATTTGCACATCGAATATAATCTTAAATTGTCTAACCATGCAAGCTTTCCACCTCAATTCACTCATTAATTCTCACTCAAATCAACAAATTTCTTTCTTGACATCTACAACTCACCACCCATATCTCCGTTATTTCTTGCACTCTTTATACTTGGTTTTGATTTAGTTTTCTTAATACTAGATTAGGGAATGTAATGAATATGAATGTGTCATTGAGAGCTATTGACGGTTCAACTGGCGAAATATCAAGCCAGAACCAATCAACTTGCGACATTATGCTTGATAAAGGCTGTCTCAGTAAATTTCCACAAGTATTAGAGGAGGGTGTTATAGTAAATTCATAATAGGTAAGAAGACTGAAGAGCCGTGTATTTACTTTGAAACACAGTTTGTCAGGAACCTTCAAAAGATAAGAAGAGAGAGTCAGCATACGAAAGGTATGGTTGATGAGTCAGCAAGAGATCTGGTCCGTCCATTTTGTTGACCCTTGAAATACGTGCTTTTACCATTCAAATACTAACATGTAGTCTCTCGCTTTCTGCTTAGTGTTTTTCCATCTGGTGGATAAGTACAGGTCAGGTGATCATTTGCTCATTTGCATATCTAAAACCTTATCAAGTGTATAATTGGTTCCTTAATAATCTTTGTTATACTTATTTTTTAAATAATTATTGTCTGGGAGTTTGAGGAGCTTAATTTTAAACTAATAATATTGCTATTATATTAATCATGATTACAGAGGTTATTTAATTGGTCGGTTAGAGACCACTTGACAAAAGTGGATTATTTTAATTATAATTATCATTAAATAATTCTTAAGATATATTTTTTTTTGAAGAAGGTGGTTTTAATTTTTATTGTTTATTTGAAACACAAGATATCCATCATATCTTATATAAAACATATAATTATAATTTTATTTATAAACAACAAAATGAACAAAGAGAAGCCAATGCCCCAGTGTAGATGGTTTGGACCCAAGCTTCTCAAGAAAAGAGCCCACATGATCCTCTCCAGATTGTTAAAGTTCAGTTAACGTTCAGCAAATTTCAGTGATTGACACGTGGCAACAAAAATCAACATTAGTTAAAATATGAAGTTGAGTTTGTTGATTTTTTTTTCACGTACCACTGACCACGCGAAAATAGTTTGACTATGAGGCAAAAGCCTAGAGTTTAAAACCCACAGTAACTATGTTGAAAAACCCCATAGTTGAAATCAATCATTCCTCCCTTGGTAAAACCATGCGCATTGTCATGGAGCCTCATCTCCCACAAAGTTGAGATAAAGATCAAGGTTCAACGGTCAAGCTCTTTTATTCAACTAAATTTCTTAAAGTATGGGCTGTTTCACCAACTTTGAATGTTTACCTATTGGAAAAGTAATTAAATTAAGCTCTAGTAAGATTCATACCATTCTCACCCAAAACAAAACAAAAAGATGTGTACCATAGACTTGGATACAAAACCTATCTTCACCCACTAAGAAATTGTTTGGGTCTGGTTGACCATTATGGTCAACGATTTATTTTAACCCAACCTGCATTTAAACTGGGTTACCCTAACCTAATAGACTAGTTTTTTTTTTTTTTGAAGGATGGTCACATTTATGTCCATGGCGAATTGAACCAGTTTGGATTAGAAAATGCCTAATCATCCCAACTCTTAAAAAGATGGACATATTTGTGGACCAGATCGAAAAGTGGCACCATATAGGTCGATTCAAGGGATTTCTTATGCCCATGCAAACCAATCACCAAGATAAGTCTTTGGATATGAACAGGTTGGTTCAACTATGAGCTATCATCAAACTGAACCCAACCATAAGTGTGGAAAAGGTTGACCCACCGATCAACCCAACTGAATCCTTTTCCCAGCCCTGTTTATGTCATAACAACCTGGCCAAAGCTAACCTAACCTATCCGCCAACCCGAACTATTGTTTGGAATTTCTTAGCAGTGCATGTTTCTACCTCTCATTTTTATCTTCCTTAAACATCAAATACATTCTTAAATTGCCTAACCACGCAAGTTTCCACATCTCGCTTAAACCTTCCTAAACCATACCAATTCACTCCTTAATCCTCACTCTGTAATGCCTCCGAACTCGGATTTGGATATAGATCCGTACCGCCCAGGGTTTGGATTCATTACTTCTCCATAAATCCGATAATCACATAATGACCCAAGTCATGGGATGATAAATAAGATCCAACATATTCCACAATTTCACAGCTTCAAAATTTTTCAACTCCATTTAATTCAATAGTCAGATTTCAATAGTTTGTAGAAATGTATTCAATATTCGATAAATTCACATATTCAGATCAATACTTATGGAAGTGTAATTCAAAAACCACAAAGATCACAACAGTTTAATAACAATAAATCACAATAGAAATAACGTCATAATCTCTAATGGCAATCAATATAGTAGGGCAATCCATAATCACATCACTAGGGTGTTCTCTCACCCAAATATACACAAGGAAAATGAATGACTATTAATCCAAAAGTATGGACCCAACATATCAGGGCCCCTAAACATATCTATAACAGATATAAAAATAGAAAGAAAACTGAGGAAGTCATAGCAAATCCCTCAGATGAAGGACCTGCAACAATAATTAGTATGAAAAGTAAATAGTTGGGTTAGTCTTAACCTGTAAACAATTTAGAAGACTATAGATAATCTGAAGTGAAACATAGATCTAAATACTATCATGTCTAAAGGTTAATACAAACTAAACAAATGATGAAATATAATTTAGAATCATGCTAGTATAAAAATATCAATAGTCACATGTCAAACAGAAGTTAAAGCTCTAATACGAAGATCTAAATTAGAATAATAATTCAATGCGGAGATCAAAGCTTACAACTCGGTGACTTTTGTTAGTTTCAAAAGATCTGATGTTCGATAATTCAAAGTGTCTAGAGTTCACTGTTTTTAAAAGGGTTCAAAGTTCATATGATTCAAAGTATTCGAAGTTCAGTATTCAGAGTTTAAATATTCAAAGATCGATGTTCAAAATGTTTGGAGCCTATATGGTTTACTATTTAAATGGATCCAAAGTTCAATATTTAAAGTCCAATATTCGATATTCAAAGAGTCAAAAGAACACACTTAACCCGATGTTAAGACATAGATCATTAACGATCACATTTAGTCTTGTGACAAGGCCCAAAGAGTTAGTGGACACACTTAGTCCAGTGTTGAGGCCCAGATTATTAATGGGCACATTTAACCCTGTGACAAGGCCTAGAAGTTCAAAGTCTAAAGGTCACACTTATCCTGGCGAAAGGGCCCAAAATAATCAAAAATTTAAGGTCCAAAAATGGTTCACATCAATAAGTCCGAAGGTCTACATAGTTTTGATAATCATAATATTTGTATAAGGGGTAAAATATACATAAGCATCACATTACCATGAATCAATCATTTCAAATGCATATAATTCACTTAGATTCAATGTTAACATATGATTCAATATTTATAAGTCCAGAGTCATAACGATTCAATAATATTTCATATAGAGTCAGTGATTCAAACATGTAATAGGATTCGATGGTTCCTATAATACATATAACCACATAAGAAACATAGAGTTCAATAGAAGTAATGAATTAAATATATTTCCACAGAAATTTGAAATTCACATGATATGTCAATGAATCAAATCCTAAAGATCAACCAATATCACTTTTAGTATTCCAAACAAGGGCAAAGCAAGATTTTCTTTTAAATTGATCATAAATAGTATAGATCTTGAAGGATTCACAACTTCACATAGATTTTCAAAGATTCACATGAAAAAAATTTAGATTTCACATATTTTAAAGGATTCCTCGATGGAATTCAGGTCACACAATGTATAAGATCAATAATTATGTACAAAATGAGTGTAGATCTAAAGATCAAACAAAATTCAATTGTCTCAAGCATAAATCTATAGAATTTTCAGAGGTTCCAATAAGAAAATAATCATCCCAAGCATAAGGAGCAAGAAAACTTACTAAACAAGTTGGAAAAACATAGATCTAGTATGGTTCAATGGTTCTAAACAAAGATTTCCAAAGATTTCAATGAATTTCATGGATAAGTTCAAAAAATCTGAAATCAAAAAAAGAATTTACATCAAATCACTCATAATAAACAGGATTTACTTATCAAAGCTCAATCCAAAAACTTTAAAGCAAGGGAACATTCACTTCACTTCCTCAAATCACCTTGTTCTACAATATTATAGTCGATTTAACATCAAATGGATGAAACTAAGATGATCAAAAAGGAAAATCACTTAATCTTGCAAAAGTTCCAAATTTGGGAAGAATTTCTCTTCTTTTCTCCCAAAATCTCATAATTCTTTTTCTTCCTTTTTATATTCTAAAAGGTATATTAGACCCAAATGAGGTCATATAGTAGTTATGAGTCATTACAAACGAGATCCCACTCATGTAGGGGTCAAATAGGAGCAAGCCACATCATAAAGTGGCCAAAAATTGTAATTTTTAAAAATCTAGGATTTTCAGGCATAATCGATCATGAGCCTTCCAGAAAAGTCCTAAGGGATTAACTCCTTGTTTCGTGACTGATTAAACCAAAATCATGCTTTCGTGATCAATCATGAGATTGGTGATTGATCACATCGTAATCGATTATGAGAACTGTGATCAATCACACTTCTCTTAGAAAAATTCTGCACTGAAACTTTGTGGAAAAATGGGCATAACTTCTCGTAAAAAACTTGAAATTATGCACTGTTTGAGGTATTGGAAAGTAACTCGAAGATATTTCCAATGGTGTATCGCTCATACTCTAGAAATTGGTACAAGTGTGCTCATCAAGTTACCCAAATTACACTCTTGGGAAACTTTTGAAACTTGACAAGTTCATGGTCCAACTTGGGTTCTACACTTCTAAGTCAGTCCAAAAGGTTCCTAAACCACTTTCATAAGGTCTGTCTAAAACATGTGCAATGATAATTTTATTCATTTCATGTCTTAATTATATTTTTACACTTTAAGTACAATACGAGGTGTTACACACTCAATCAAAAAATATCTTCCTTAATTAATATCTACAACTTACCAGCAATATCTCTCCAGGATTTCATCCACTCTTGGTTGGAATTACTTGGTTTTGACTTAGTTTAATATTAGGCTAGAGTATGCAATAAATTTAAACTTCATTAAGAGTTCCAAGTAGAAATATTGAATGTTCTTAGTGAACTTTGGAGACTCAAGCTCCTTGGATCACCCTTCTCACTCAATATTTTCTTTTTTCTGCCTGTTTATTATGAAAGATTATGGGAATCGTAACATAACATTATACCAAACCTAACCCACATATACCAAACTAGCTGAATCACCCATTTTAAACTCCTCCCATTGCAATCCCTAAGTTTATCCCTTCATTCACAAAGTGAATAATGAAGTACTTAAGAATGAATTAGACCAGTAGATCAAGAAAGAATCAGTAAACACAAACCGCATTGCAATAGCTTATGTAAAGGCAGAGGGAGTTAGGCTTTCACCAAGTGAAATATGTAGTTGATGAGTCACCAGCTCAGAGATTGAAAGACCTAGTCCACTAACTATTAAGAAAAATAATTAGAGAATGAATACAATCATACACAGTAAACACACAAGGTTTGTATGGTTCACCTAATGTAAGATATGTTCACAGAGATTCATGCCCATTCACTTTTCTAAGAGATCACCATAAGAGGAACAAACCTCCTCTTCATTTTCCCAAGGGTACAAAAAACCTTCCTTGATTCTCTCCAAGTGTTTTCACACACACCCTCAAAAACACTTAGAGGATCCTGTGATAAAAGGTAAACCCAAAAAACTACCCACAATTGTTGGATTTGGAATTATAATGAATGGTCCAAATTTTTACTTTTAGATTATATATTTTTCATGTAAAAAAACACCAAAATTTTCTAATGGAGGCCACTACCCTTGAACTCCCACCAAGGATAGTGTAGACTTGGAACCCCTTAGCATTGATATTAGGGAGCACCCATTGGTAGGGAAGGGATCCATACATGGCTTGATCAGGCTTCACCAACCCATCACCGATTTTACCATCTATCAATAGTTGAACAAGTTGTGATTGAGTAATGATTGATTTTATCAGCCAGATAAATTGTGAAAGAAAAACCTTCCTCTTTGAAACTATTGTTTTAGTTTTGTTTTTGTTTTTCTGATCAATGTGTTTAGTTTTTTGGTGCTATTATAGTTGGCTCACTAAAAAAATTTCCTTTTAGATAATAATGCCATTGTTTTTGTGGATCACTACCCCAACTAATTTCAAATATATTGACTCAAGAGTTAATTTGATAAAATGGTCAATGAGTATTCCACCATGAAGTACTAATCAGGGGAGGTGGAGTCCATCTAGTGGATCTAGATCCTCTTCTACTCACTAGACCATCTTACGATTGTCCATGATGCACATGTACCCTAAAAAATGTGACACTACTACTTTATTTTGGGGTACATGTGCATCGCAAACAGTCGCAAAATGCTCTTGCGAGCAAGAGAAAATCCTGAGTGGGTATTGGTTGTGTATTTTGTCTTAGATAAGGCCTTGTCAAGTGGGTAATATTTTATTATACTTCCATTTTACAAGGGCAAGGTTCTAGGTGAGTCACCTTAGGTTTCTTTGTGTTGTGTTTGTTTCTTGTTTCTCAGACAATAATAATCCATTGGAAGAATTTCAAACTTTATAATTAGAATTTGTTTCTAGTTAGAGTTCCCCTTTTTTGTATGTGAAGGAGTAGGTAATTAGGATAATGAACTTTTGCAAAATACTCAACACCTGATAGGGTTCTTGTGTTTAAGTAGAAAAAGGACATTAGGGAATTGTGAGAAATAGTGTAAAAGCATTGCAAGGAAAGGCTTCAGTAATTTTCTAGATTCTCTCTAAGAATAAAGGGTTAATAAACGCCTTGTAATTCTTTATTGTTTTCGTAGTAGAACTCATAAGCACCCCATGGATATGGGCAAATATTTCCAAACCATATAAATTGATGGTGTTCATTTCCTCTTTTTTTTTTTTTGTTAATCTTTACTTTGAGATAATTGCCTATTAGTTTAATACTTCATCTCACCATGTGGTATATCAAAGTTGGTACGCCAACAATTGATAACAGAGTTGGGATGGTACAATAATACTCAAAAAGCTTTGTCAAAATGTAGTCCAACAAATTAGCATCAAAGCTTATGGTTCATGTTTGGAAGGAAGAGGAAGAAGATTAGTGGAAAAAAATTATTCGGTAGGGTGGAGTGGTTGAATTTAACTGAAGAAACATTGACCTCTTAGTGTTTCAGGGTTACATCTTAAGATATATATATATATATATATATACACACACACACACACACACACACACACACACATCATATTTCAGTATCAAAGAAGAGTGAAAAACATCCAAATGCATTAGGGCATGTACAAGTTATTGAAAGGGTTTTCTATTAAGCTAGAAAAAGATGTTGGAGATAGATTAGAAAGATATAGAAGTGAGAGTAGTCAACATTATTTTATTCCATCTCACAAATAACATTTCGCTTAGCATTATGGATGAAGATTTAACAATTTTATAAGAAGTTGGATCTACATAGGGAAGCACTTAACTAACAAGTTATAATTAAAGAAGCAATTGTATACCTTAAAGATAAGTGAGAATCTCCTAAAATACTTAAACATGTTCAATCAAATATTTGATCAACTACACGAGGTCAGTGTTGCAATAGAAGAAGATAACAATGCTCTATTGCTTTTTACCTTACTTCCTCATTTATATGAGCACCTGGTAACTAAACTCGTGTATGAAAATGATATAGTGGAGTTGAAATTAGTCATAGAAACACTCTTGCTTTATGAGAATATGAGGAAACCTATTCTTGAAGGATCATTAGACCCTTGATTGAGGTTCATGGAGCTTAAAGGGGCATGTCATCAAATAATGGGTCAAAAAAGGTAGGCCATCCAAGTCAAAAGGAAAGGATAGGTTGCAATGTTCTTTTTTTTTTTTTGGCAAAGAGCATGGCTACTACAAAAGAGATTGTGAGTAGAATGTTGAGAAGAAAACTGGTAATGACTCTTTAGATGTGACATATTAAGTGGCACTGAAATAAAAAAGCAAGAAAAATATGATGGAGACATTCTCACAATCTCCATAAATTTAAATATTTCTTTGATGAGTGGATATTAGATTTGGGTTGTATAGTTCATGTTTCCCTGTAAAAACAAATATTTTGTTGCTTCCAAAATAGGAGGGTGTTTCCACCTTTGGTGTTGGTTTTACTTCCATTATGATTGGTGTTAAGATAGTAAAAGTCAAGACGTTTCATGGAGTAGTTTGTACTTTCAGTAGTATAACATGTCCTAAAGATGTGAAAAAATCTAAGATCATTTGATTAATTGGATTTCAAGGACTTACTTTGGATATGCAACTATAGGTAGAGCCATAAAAAACACTAATGATTGTTCTAATGAATAGTCTGATAATCGCTATCGTCTTATTGGAGTAAAATTGTAGGTTAAGTTGTTAAGGCATTTGCAACTAATTGAAAACAAGATGTGTTGAGGAGTAAAGATGTTTACCAAGGAAGTTGCATGTAAAAAAATGATAAAACCATGTCCTTATCCCGAATTGACTAATTGGATCAACTATTGGGTACTACATTGTTATTATCCATGTTATGATTGAACTAAATGATGTCTGAATTGATTTGATGTGTAAACAGTATATAAAGGCCAATATTTTATCTATTGTTTGTGAATTGATAGTAATAGTGGATTGAGTCAAGAGCAGTGATTTGGGTTCTAAGCAGAATGTAAGTCGATGGCTGGCAGTGGATTTGCTTGGGTGTTCAAGCAAGGTTAGTCCAAGACACATAGAAGAAGCACAATAGTTAATCTTCTTAATGGTTGTGAAAAGAATTGAGGTGGATATTAATGTTGTGTTTGTCTTATATTTCAGGCGTTATATTAGAGAATAATTCATTGGATGAGATTTGAACATATCTAATTACAAGTTGTTTCTAATTAAAATTGTTAACTTTCTTAGTGTGGATCGATGAATTGGTTTTTGGAGAGGTTTCGCGAGAAAGGGTGTAAAAGAATTATGGAAAAAGTCTTGAATAGTTTTCTAAGTGTTTTAAGAGAATAAAGAATTAATAAAGGCCTTGTAATTATTTGTTATTTTCTCACATAAAAGAACTTGGCCCTTAGTAGGCAATCCTATTGCAACATGTCATTTGGTTGACATATTCAGGTTGACATATTCAGAAAGCTCAGATGTAAATAATACATCAGTTATGCATGGAGTGTTGGACCTTTTCCTTTTCCACACCAAGTTTCAAATTTTCAAAGATTTTACTATAAACATGCCCAAAAGAAAAGGCTTTCTCTATGGTAAAACATTGACCTGAAATTTTACCACATGATATCACGGGTCTCCAACGAGTAGGGGTTGGCTAAGTCACCACGTGAAAAGTGTGATAATGAGTCAGTAGTTTAAAGGGAAAATATTTTGGTCCGCTATATTGGCAGATTGTGTTGGATGAACGTGAAAGATGAGGCTTGATCAGTTTGTTTAGTCAATAATTTAAATAGCAAAGATCTAGTCTACCGATATTTGTTGTAGGTCATTAGTCAAAACATGTGATAATTAATCAGAGTTACACGCGGCACATGGTCATAGACACCTTTGTTGCTTTCTTTCTTGGGCGAAAGATTCGCTCTTACTATGTTTTTTTTTTTAAACCACAAAAAGATAAAAACAACCCACAAAAGAAAAAACACAAACAAGTAACTTCAAAATAAAAAAAGATTTGTTACAACATTTCTGTTGCCACATTTTTGGTATACCCCACTCAGACTTGGAGATCTATGCGATCACAGAGGAAGCTAGATTGGCTTCATCTAGACCATCAGCATAGGTGCATGATGCTTGTTTGATTTACTAAGACCGTGTTGTCCTTCCACAAGATTGAACCTGTGACCTCTTGTAAGGAGAGAGGATACCGCAACCACCACAAAAAGTGGAATTGACAATCCTGATTTGGGCTGTCAATGAGCCAACCTACTATCTAGGCTAAGTTCGGAGTTCGACTCATCATGAGCAGAACTTGAGCCTTGTTTGAAGCTTTTGGAACTGAACCCAAACCTCCAATTGAGCTCGTTTAGCCAAGGGAGGCTGAGCCGAGCTGTAGTAGGCTCAGCTAGTAAAGGAAATTACAGGAAATAATTGCTTTGTCCAGGATTTGGTGTCCTGAACACCAGGGGATGTTACATGGAATAAAATGGGTGGGAGTTATATAAAATTTCAAATTCCCACCCAGTCTTATTCCATACGACATCCCCTGATGTCCTGGATAGAACATTTGCCTCCAGTCTTATATATCTAATGAATGGATGTTCTGTCCAGGACACCAGGGAATGCCATATGGAATAAAATGGGTGGGAGATGGATTTTTTGAATATGGAATAAGCATTCTATTTCATATGACAGCCCCTGATGTCCTGGACACCATCATAGACACCAAATCCTGCACAGAACATCCTTTCCAATATCTAATATATATAGCTCCTCATATTATTTGTCTATATATCGTACATGTGAGAATGTATGGGTTGTTGGGCCTGTTTAAACAGAAACATTTTTTTAATTCAAAGTCTATTATTGGCTTTAAGATTTGGGCCTGAAGCAGTGAATTTAAGTTTGGCAAGCCCAGTTGAACCTGAGCTGATCTCAACTCCATCTTGATAGGCCAAGCCTGAGTTCAGACCTCAGGCTCGTCATGAGCTTGAGCCAAGCCAGAGCTTAATCCTTGTGTGAAGAGCCTGAATTGAGCTGGGAAAAACTGGACTTTGCTTGGCTTGCTAACACCCCTAAATTCCTGGGATAAATTAAGTTTGTTGCTTTAGTTGGAGTATCATCCACTAATGAAAGATAATTAATAAAAACAACGATGATAATCTCATGGACCGGCTTATCATGATCGGAGGGTCAGGGTGTATTGAGAACCGACTTTCAAAAGTGGAGTCCATCTGGTGGATTGATATAGGTTAGGTGATCATTTGGTCAGATAAAGCCTTATCAAATTCATATTTAATGCTTATTAATCTTTAATTCTTTATTATACTTTTGGGTTTGAAGAGCTTAATTAGAATAATTATGCTATTATATTGTATCATGATTTGGTCGGTAAGAACCCACTTGACTAAAGTCGAATTATATGATATTACTAGAGAATTCTAAAGAATTTTTCAAAAGATAAGACGATATTAATTCAAAAATTAGTTTAATAGGAAGACGAAATCTATGATTTTCCATAAAATAAAAAGCATGTAATCGATGTTCTCATATGTAAATTGTGACGTAGCGGAATAGCAAGGAGAAGAACACATCATTCTCCTTTATTGGAAAAAAAAAACCCCTAAACTTCACCAAGGAAGAGAAAACTCATTCTGAAACTTTTATTAATTGAAAACGGAATTGCCTTGAAGCTACAATGCTTTAAATAGATAAAAGAAACCCTAATTCGTGTTAGGCACGAAATTAGGCTAATTTGGTCAATTTTACCAAAACTAGAAAAATCAAGATAATAACAAAATCAAATACTACTATCACTAAGAAACATTCCAGAACAAACGGGATCTTATTCTGACTTCTAAATATAAAGTTATAGCGAAAGAGAAAATTACTAAAAATAGCAAAAACGCTGATTTGAGGGCCTTAACGTAGGAATTTATGCGAAAAGTGGCAGTGCTCATGGCAAAGCATGAGTTTTGATCCTCGTGAAATTTCGCTTAAGCTCACCAAATTTCACGCAATTCCGTTCTCAGGGCTCATGATTTCTATTAGAGCTTTTTTCCCTTCTTGTGTGTAACTCACAAAATTGCTTATGACATTTGTTCTACATCAAAGATGGCCATTTTCTCCTTTGAACATGCAAATATGGAGAAAATGGCTATGATCGATGAACTATGCATCTATAAATAGAAGATGCGGGGAAGAAGAAATCATCACTTGATCACCCAATCAAATAATTATCCAATTATCACCTGTAATGGGTTTATCTTTTGTAGTTTAGTTCATATTGTTATGTATTAGAATCTCGGTCTGTTTTTTGTCATCAACAAGTTCTTATGAATTTAACATACAAATTTCATCCAGATTCTGTAAGCCTTAGTTTGTAATTTATCATAAACCAACCCATAAGAGTTTGGTATGAGAGTTTCAGCCACCCACACTTCGTTTTGGTCTATAATTTGCTATCAACAAGTTTCCAAAAACTTGGCACACAAGTCTTGACCAAGTGGTGAATATTTCGGTCTGTAACTTGTCATCAACAAGCCTTTTGTAGCTCGACATACAAATTTTGGCCTAATACTTGTAAGTGTTTTTTTTTTTTATGAATAATGATCATTTACTTTGATTTGTTTCATTTTGTATTATTATTGTTTAAGTGGAAAATGTGGTAAAGTCCTTGATTTCATAAGGCAAAAAGAATTAGCTCATTGCAAGGAAGTACCATCCGCTTCCCAAATTGCCTGAATCATTCATATTTGGTGGTTGAATAAACGATTGGAGAACCCTTTTTGTTTTGCTTATTGTTGCTCTGGTGCCTGGGATTGTAGGAAAGACTAAATTTTGTACCCATGTAGCACTGACACACCTACAAATCGTTTATATATATATGCACTCTTCAATTGCTTTTGTAGACATTGTGAACTCAAGCCAGCAAACCGGTTGGACTAGGATTTCATTTTGCACAAAACCCATCCCAAATTATGTTTCTTCTTAGAAGATTACAAAGCCAAAATCGAAAATGCCAACCTAGAACGCCCATTTCACTTGGTTTTCAAGATTTTCCAAGGCTGATTCAAGGTGGAAGATGGGTTAGGATTGAATAAAGTATAATTGGGTCATGTTTGTGTTTATTAATGAAGATGGTATGAAATGGGCTGTTAAAAATATTTTTTTGTGGTAAATAATGGATAATGTTATTGATTAAATTCTTGGTTCCAAATCATTGCATCTTGATCTACAACTTTTTGTAGCCAAGGCTGATAATTTCCTATCTAATTGATACCGCTTAGACAGGATACACCATGCTTAGCTAATACATGAGTCACATTATTCTTATTCCTTCCTACATGCTGAAATTAGTTGATAATGAAGTTTTCATAACAATTTTTTGCAGTCTAGGATGTAGAGTTGTTAAAAATCTAATTAGTGATTTCAAATGTTAATGAAGGTTTATTGGAGCTTTGCTTTTTGAGAAGATATCTGTCTGCTTGAGCTTGGGAAACTGCATTTTCTCAAGAAGTGGAGAGTGAAGTATGTTGAAAACTAAGGCATTTAATGCCATTTAAAACATTCCATTTACATGACAATTAATGCCATTTAAGAATTCCATTAACAACTCATTAATTAAGTTTTCAAATTTGTTGTTTTCAAAATTGCTTTTGAGAATAGTCCCACATGGGAAACTTGGGAAAACTATTTGCACTATATAAGATTAAGTATTCTCATTACCTTGTGTATTTTGAGAGCCCTCTCTCTCTAGATTCTTGCTATGGTGTAGTAAGGTGCATAGCACCTTGCGCACACGCCTACAGGCACGGGCAAGGGCAAGGGAAAGGGCAAGGGCTTGGGCGTAAGGGCCCTTGAGGAGCATTTTGTACTTTGCACATGCGCATCGTCGCATTAGGGTCGCAAGATTTCTTTTCGACATCTCAGATGGGTTCTCGTAGAACCGGGTTAGTCGTGGGAAAAGGTTTAAACTTGGACCCAGTGCAAGATTGAACTAGAAAAGTGTGAAAGTGCTTTGAACCAGTGCGCGAATGATCCAGTGCAGGATTAAACCAGAAAAGTGTGAAAGTGCTGAACCAACGTGCACAACTGAGAAGGCTCAAAAGTGCGCAAATGAGATGGACCAAACTCCATTCACCACGAGCTGGGGTGCACGAATGAGAAAGTCGAAGTTCATTCGCTACGGACTGAGCTCGGATGGACCAAAGTGCATAAATGAGATGGTCAGGGATGTAAAAATGGGTTGTACCAAGTGCACAAATGAGCTAGACCAGGTCCATTTGCCATGACTAAATGCGCGAATGAGAATGACCAAGTCCATTTGCCACGGGCTGGGCTAACTCGCAATAGCCCGGAACGAAGCCAGAGTTGCGTCTGACACAAGAAAGGCCCATTCTAAGGGCCCATGCTTACCTGGTTGATTATCACCCAAATTTGGACAAATGTCCAGGGTGGTTGAAGGCTTATAAAAAGGGCTAAAGTGGGCTAAAACCCACAAGGTGGGAAAGAGAAGGAAGGAGAACAAGAAAGGGGAGCCGAGAGGAAGAAAGGAAGAGGAAGAAGAGGAGGAGAAGAAGAAGTGTGGCCATGGGCTTTCAAGCCCGCAAATGGAGTTCTCTCCCCTCTCATTCTTTCACTTTTAGTCCTTGGACCATAGGTCTGTTTTGCACTTGTACTCACTCCCTCATATGAGGTTGCAGCTTGAGTCCATGGGCTCAAAATCCTAACATAGTAGTTCCTTTGGAAAGACATTGTATTGGAGGTCCTTGTCTTCATGACTTGGGTTTGACATATGATGTTCATCTTTCTAAGGCGAAACTCTATCAAAAATTTTAATAAAATTTGGACATGTTTTATCACTTGATTTTAAGCGTAACCGACCATAAATGGGCAATAAGTTTTATGAAAGGTATCGGGTCTCTTTGGGGAGTGCACCTCGTTAAGAGACCTGACATGGTCTGAGCTTGGTTGTATCCCCGGTTAACAGGCTTACGGTCCCTTGCACATAACGTGGGAGGCCTCGACTATCCTTAAGAAATGTGATAACGACACCTCCATAATTCGGATCAGTCTGGTAGAACTACATTTGGCTTAATTCCTCTGCGATAGAGGGTATGTAGGTAGCTTGAGGACAAGAAGACCGATGGCACAGCTATAACCTGAAGACCCTAAAATCCACTCTATTACTTTGTTGAGATTACTTAACTCAATAGCTTTTATAGATGATGTGACATCCAGGATCGCTACAGGATCAAACAAAGTATAGGGTAGTTTTCGTTTCTAAGGGGACTACAACTGAATGAATTAAATTTTGCTTGGACTCTTAAGAGGGCAATCAAAAGAGAAGCTGGGGTGTGTAAAGTAGGAGAGCCTTGGCGTTTTCCTTGAGGATTAGGTAGGACAACTTAGAGAGTGGCTAAAGTTGGATTGACATCAAGGCCGGCACATTAGTGCCAAAAAGTGAAAAATATCCCCAAAAAAGTGTATATCACTTTTTCAGCACTAATGTGTTAGCCCTAATGTCATTCCAACTTTAGCCACTCTCTAAGTTTTTGTTTGATGGGTAATTATAGGTGAAGACGAGTTTTGAACCCAGGTCTCTGGTACAAGACCCATAAACTTTAACCACTCTCTAAGTTGTCCTACTGAATCTAAGCTCTTGGGTTTGGGGCTATGAAATCTGTAGACCGATGAAGATACTCATCTAAAAGCATACCACAAACTCAGGATCGTGACCCATCACACAATAGGTCCCCCCAAAAACTATCTTATACAACAGCATGTTCAAGTTATTTTTATCTTAATTTTTTAGCAATGATAAACATCTTCCCACCATTCAAAGATATATGGTTATGATTAACCAATTAGACTGAGCCGAGACAAAAAGGGGGGTGGGGCCCATACACTTTTTGCTGGGCCCCACCCCCCTTTGTGTGTCCACTCACCTGTGGCTCACCACGAGGCATTGTAGAGGATACAGCTCCTAAACAATCTCCTGAACACTTTTTTGAACGGGAAACACATGATGTGTTAGCTTATAATTCATCCCAAACCATACTTTCTTTTATGCTCTACAAAATCATCTCTAAAACTCTAGCAAATAGATCTTAGGCCTAAGAAAAATTCTCTCATTTCCAATAAGCTTTTTATCCAGGAATGATTTGGCCTAGGTAAGATTAGCTTCAAGATGGGCTGAGTTTGGGGCCATATTATAAACTTGAAATATTGTGTAGGCCAAGTTCAATAAAGCATTAGTCCAATTTAAAGTTTGGCCCAACCTAAACCGCACTAATATTTAAAAGCATAGTCCAATCTGAACTATGCTATAAATTTTAAAATTTCATTATTGATAAGGAATACAATATGATTCTTGGATTTGAACTTAGCCTGAACTCAGTCTGAACATAGCCCACCTACGCTGGTAAGTTTTGGCTAGCATGAACTCGTTCAATGTTCAACCCACAGGCCATAAAGTTTGGTCTAAATCAAACTTAGCCCCAAGTTTACTTTTTTAAATGGGTTATATTCATGCTAAGTTCAAACTTGGACCAAGTATGGGCCGTGCTTATAGCCATCCCAACCTGATTTGCAGCCTTGCTTAAAATTGATAGGTCCAAGGCATATGCTAGGATGGTCTGGCCTAGTTATCATTAAAGATCTCTTTCATTCCACTCGAAAATGGCGTAATCTTATCTTTTGATGCATTGGCATATCAACCTTTTTCTCCCTAGATAATTGATGTCCTACTGAAATTTTCTTTTCCAGTTTCAAGAGGCTGTCAAACAAGATCCTCTATTGCCCAATCTAATTATTCTGTGAAAGGAGGTGTTTTTGCTAACGGATATTTTGGCAACTTCCAAACCTATTAGGAAATAGTAAGCCATGATATTCAGAAAAGGAAAAAATCCTCCTTTTGTTCCACCAGTAGTAGTAGTAGATGTCTTTTCAAATAGTTGAACCTTTCTTTTGTGCTCTTTTGAGGTGACCATAGCAGTATCGTAAGTCCCACCCGCAAATTTGTCACCTACTTGTTGAAAGCTGGAATGGCTGATCATTCATTGCATGAAGTTTTTAAGACATCACTTATCAGCCTTACACTTTTGAGTTCATAATGAATGAAATGAACCTCCAGATGAAGAGAAAATCTCCCAAGCAGTGGGAGCCTCAAGACCTGGTCATGAGTCTTGATGATATCTTTCTTAGTGGAAAATCCAAAAAGACTTCTCTTGACACTGATCGGATCTCCCGTAGACACCCGAGAGACCTCCACAAGGAAAAAAGAGTAAGAGGACAACAAGCAAAGAGCCAATAGATCTGAGGCCTCAGAAAATTCTCCTTTCTAATCAGCTTTTTGTCCAGGAAAGGTTGATGTCAAATAACACAATAGTAGCTCATGAGATGATTCGGCCTAGACAAGGTTAAATTCAAGATGGGCCGATCTTGAGCGATATTATAAGCCTGAACTAATGAGTAGGCCAAGTTCAATTAGGCCTTAGCCCAATTTTAAGGTTGGTCCAGCCTGAACACTATTATTTAAAAGCATGGCCCAGCCTGAACTCTGTTACAAAATTTAAGATTTCAGTATTCATAAAGAATACAATATAATTATTAGATTTGAACTTAGCCTGAACTCAACCTAAACGCAGGTTGAACTTAGCTTGAACTTGGTTCAAACTCAATTTGAACTTGCCATGAACTCAGACTTAACAGAGCCTATATAGGCTGTTAAGTTTTGGCTAGCATGAACTCGATCAAAATTCAACCCACAGGCCATAAAGTTCGTTCTAAATCAAACTCAATCCGAAGTTTACTTTTTAATTGGGCCATATCCAAGCTGAGTTCAGGCTTAGACTAAGTATGGGCCGCGCTTATAGACTTTGAGCACCCCATCTTAGCTTGATTTGCAGCCTTGGGGGACTGAAAATCATCTTTCTCATTCGTGGCCCCTATTTAAAATGATAGATATAAAATAAAACATTCTAGGCTTTCTAGCGCATCTGCTATATTGACACTTGTCTTATAGACAATCTGTGTCTGCTTCCCTTAAAAATGTTAACCTCCGCTGGGTGTCAGGGGGCGAACACATTAGCACCGAAAAGTGATAATCGCCCCTCCAGAAAGTGTAAATCACTCTTCGGCGCTGATGTGTTCTCCCCCTAACACCTAGCTGAGGTTAACATTTTTAAAGGAAGCGGACACATCCTTCCTCTTTATCGGATGATAATTACCGATTGCTTAGAGACCAAATATTTTTGGTATGTGGGAGAGAAATTTCTTTTTATTTATTTATTTGGTAAGGACCAATCAAAGACGGGAGAAGAAATATCTCTCTTCATCTCCCTCAGCAGCCACCCAACGGGAGAAGAGAACATGCTTTATCCATTAAAGGAAGCAGATGTTGTGCTCCCAAATTTCTGGTTGAATCCCCTTATGAAAAGTGCAAAGTGGTCGCCTACTTATTCTATAGTGCGGGTCCTACCTAGATGGCAATTAAGGCCCAAGTGGCTGTATTAGAAGAAAAAAAAAGTTAAAACTATAAACGAAAGTGTTTAATCCAATAAAAAAATAGCATCTAAAAAGAGGGACCAAATTATAAAAAAAAAAAATCATGTGTTAGGTTGTGGTCTGGGGACACCAAGGAACACACAAATTTGAGAGTAGAATATTCGCTCTTTCCATTAAAATATAGTATCCATGTCAACTCTCCCCTATTAAGGTGGCTGCGACATTCTTCCCTATGGAAGACTAAGGGTTGAATCCCTTTACTTGCACTGCACCCCCACCCTCTCAGTTTGGGTCTCCCCTTGTGCCACTGTCAATGTGATGTAGGCCCAAGTGGTCCAACAAAAGAAAATAAAAGTAATTTACATAATGACCCATGAACTATCTAACAATATACAATCTCTCCCCTCAAATATCAATAATACCAAAAAAAAAAAAAAAAAACCTATCAAAAATTTTATAATTATAGAGGTTAGCATGAATGTGATTTTACAACAATACTCATTGTTTAAAACCTTTTTTTTAAATAAAACAATGTTTTTTTGAAAACCCCAAATTATCCTTAACGAAGTAAAAACCCCTTTTGTCCCACACTTCCTCCTTCCTCCTCCCTCCCTTTGTCCGATGACCGATCACCATCTTTTAGAAGACTCTGTCGCTAACCACTCTCTCTCTCTCTCTAAGCACTGTCGCTGACTACTCTCTCTCTCTAAAAACATTGTCATTGACCACTCTCTCTCTCTCTCTCTCTCTCTCTCTCTCTCTCTCTCTCTTTTAACACACTGTTGCCAACCACTCTTTCTCTCTCTCAAAATTGTGTTGCCAACCATTCTCTCATTGAAAACACTGTCGCCAACCACTATGGACAACGATGATCACTCCTCCCTCCCTTTGCCGAATACTGTGAGTATGAACCCATTTCTTTTCTTTATTTCTTTTGTTTTGCATGATTTGAGGATTTTAGGGATTTCAATCCCTATTCAATGAAGAGAGATTTCACTATGGATTTAGGGCTCATTCAAGCCCTAATCGATAAAAAGTCAATTTTAGAATAAATTTTAGGGCTCATTCAAGCCATAATCAATGAAGAGCCTATTTTAGTGCTCGATTAATTGAAATTGTCAACCCATCAGTTAGGCTTTGGAAGCACCAATGTTGTTCTCACATAAATGTCAAAGTTGGTCTTCAAACTATCAATCCACCTTTTTTTTTATTGACTTTCTTATGCTTAGATTTTGAATATGGAATCTTCTGAACTTGAGAGCCTAGAATATGACATTATTTGACTACAATTTGGAATGAGCAATTGGCCAATGTCCTTGGATGTGGAAGACATGGAAGCTTATATATAACCAAGATCATAGCAGTTTTGTGATGTTTTGGGTTGATTACATTAACATGGACTTTTGCGTTTCTATTTCAATTATTTCTTTAAATGGGATAATGGGTTTTCTTCTTTTGAGTTTAATTTCAATTATATATATATATATATATATATATATATATATATATATATATTTGCTTTTTGTTTAGGTTTTGACTCCTTTGTTGAATTGATTCGTGAATGAGGCCTTATGTTTAATTTTCTAGTTTTAATTTGTTTGGAATAGAGGGGTATTGAGTTGAAAATTATCATTATTAGTTATTTATTTTTTATATACAAGTAACTGAATGAATTGTTCTTGATTTTTTTTCTTGTTCTGAAAAATTGGTTAAATTTGTTTCTTCTTAAATACTTTATTCATCTGGCTCTCAATAATTTCTTTTTTTCTTCTTTGTTATCCTTGTGCCTCTATTTAATCTAAGAAAACTCTACTTTTATTTGGTTCTGTTGATAATTTTGTACCTTAGATCTTTTACAAATTCTTTGGATTTCCTCTTTAAGTAAGGGTGGCACTAAAAATTGGGTTGTATGGTGTTTCTAAACAATTTTAAAATATACTTTTATAGTGATATGTTATTTATTATTATTTTTATTTTATAGTGATGTATTATTTATTTATTTATTGTGCTAATTATGATTGCAAATGGTAAATGTTTATGGTGGTTTGGTGCATGTTGTGTATATTGTGGCTGAATGGGGGTGGTGGTGTGTATGGTGACTGAATGGAGGTGGTGATGTGTATGGTGGCTGAATGAGGGTGGTTGTGTGTGGTTGAATGATAGTGGTGGTGTGTATGGTGGCTGAATGGAGTGCTATGGATATGTTATGTCGTGTGTTGGTGATTGAATGATTATGGTGGTGGTGGTGTATATGGTAAATGAATGGTTGTGGTGGTGGTGTATGTATGATAGTTGTTTGTAGTGTGTATGGTGGTGGTGGTATGTATGATGGTTGTTTGTGATGGTGTTTGAATGGTAGTTGAGGTGGCTATTTGTAGTGTTTATGAGGGTGATTGTGGTGTGAATGGTTGTTTATGATAGTCTTCTTACCATATTTTCATAATATAACTCTATTTAGATTGTGTTATCAATTGTTTTCTGTACTTAATAACATAAATGTCTATGGACGTGGAATCATCTTCTAACACCAATTTTCATGAGTTAAAATATTCTAATGTAAAATGCATGTGTGAAAAAGAGCGGCGATATAGGCGTCTAAATCCAAAAAGAACTCTAATCGATTGTATTATTTTTGTGCAAAAAAAAAAATTTGGTAAGAATATTCAATAGTAATGCACAGTTATTGTTATTTCTTTATTTTGTTTTTCATGGTTACTGAAAAGTGTCATTATGGTGAAGGCGTAATCACCAAGAAACCCACATTGTTCTTTTTTTTTAGTTGTATTATCCTTATGGTGGGGTCTTGAAGATTTTGAATTATGCAGACAACTAGAAAATCTTCAAAGTTGGATGAAAGATATGGATGTAGTGACTAAATCTTGAAAGCACAGGAAGAAGAGATTAAAATTTTGAAAGCATAAAGAAATTGTCAATGATGACTTTTTTTTCCTTATATTTCATTGCCAAATCTTTGTGATGGTACTTGTAATTAAAAATATTAGTGATCATTAAATTGTTTTGATGATATGGGTGGATGATCCACCTATTGGTAGAAATAAAATTTACATATTTTAATGATATTTGATGTAGATGTGGTAGATCGATGCATGTGGTTTATATGTGGTTGATATGTGTTGATGATATTGATACCAATATACATGATTTAGGTTGATAATGTTAGTTCTAACACAAGTGTTTTAAGTTAATGACATTGGTATCAAGACAAGTGTTTTTGGTTGATGAATATGGTTGATGATATAATCCACTTATTGGTACCAGCATAGGTTTTTTAGGTTGATTTATGTGGTTGATGATATAAGTGGATGTTTCAATAGGTTTATATAGTTAATGTATGTGATTTTATAGTGTGGTTGTATGTTTGCATAGGTGATTGATGTTTAGGATGTTTCAACATATTTATGATTTTATAGTGTGGTTATATGTTTGTAGTAGTATTTATATGGTTAATGGGATGTTCTAACAAGCTTTGAAATCAACAGTGATGATTTTTGTTTGCACATGTGTTAATATATGTTTTGTAACACCTTGTATTGTATTGAAGGGGTAAAATTATAAAAAAATTTATATAAGGGTAAAACTAACATTTCACATAGTTTAAACAAACCATAAAGTAATTTAGGAACCATTGGACCAAGTTAGAAGTGTAAGACTCTAATTTGGGCTTTGAACTTGTCAAGTTCGAAAGTTATCCTGATTGCATATTTGAGGTAACTTCATGGGCCAACCGACACTAATCCCGATATAATTTGAGGATGAGCCATATATCACTAAAAAGGTCTTCAAGTCTATTTTCTAACACAATAAACGGTGCATAAATCCTAGTTTTCTAGAGGAAGTTATCAGTGATGTGCGTGAAGGGGTAAAAGCTAAGAAAACCTATCCAGCTCGAGCCTTCACTTACCGGCTCGAGCCATACTTAGTGGATCAATTCGGGATAGAGCTGACACTTCTTTGGTCTCAGAAAAGTGCATAAAAATTTGCTCGATCGATCCAAATTGAATTTTTTAAGTAAAATCAATTTTACTTCATTTTGTGAAGTGTGAAACCCCCTCAACTCGACCCAAAACCCTAAAAATATATTAAAGAAATCATAATGACCTTATTTAATCAAAAGAGAAGACTTGGAGAGGTTGAGTGAAGTTTTGAAGCTAAGTGTGGGAGTTCTTCCCCAAATTGGTAATTCTCACTCCCAATCATGAAAATCTTGCTAGGAAAGGTGTTTTGCTTCTTAGGTCTAGCATCAATGAGTATGGATTATACTTTTCCACCTTAATTCATGTGTTCTAACTATAGAATACATTGTTTTCTTATAGAGAAAGGAGATTTAGACAAATATAAGAGGCTTTTGGTGGAGGATCCTCTCAAAAAAACAAGATTAGAAATATTGGGTGAATAGATATGCATTTTATGCACACTTTCTTTTCCTAGGATGTTAGATTTGATGGTTGTGAGTTTGTCTTGGTGGATTCATCTTTGTTTCTTCTTGAGTATATTGATTTTTTTTATTATGGATCATAGTTGCATGATGTGAGCATGTTAGTTGGTAATTTCCTTATTGGCTTTTTTTTTTTTTATCTCTAGGGTTATATAGTTGTGTTCTTATGAATGGAGCTTTACGGAATGGATTAGATGATCTTTATCTTATGTGATGAAGTTTAGGCTCTTGATTTACATGGGTTATAGGTATTGAATTGGTTCTTATGGTGAAGATTATGATTTCTCTTTGATTTCCTTGAATTCCCTTAATTCTTGTATTTTACACGTTTGATAAAATGCCTCTTATAGTTTTCCCTTACTATTTATAAGTTTTTTGGATGTCTTTGGATTCCTTGTATGAGTTTTTTGTACTCTTT
>JAOXJP010234421.1:0-24181 GCA_025762735.1 Platanus orientalis
GGGGAATATGGGCCATTAATAACTAACTTAAGGTCTGATTGAAAATGGGCTGCTACAGTCTTTCCCTTGACTACATTCAAGAGACGATAGATGGTTGGCTACTTTGATGAAAAGTCTGGTGATAGAAAAAAATGGTAAATACATTTCATTAAGAAGAGAGAATGGGGTATAGAAAATGATGAATATTATAAACTAAAGGCTTCTCCAATCAACTGTGAGGAGATGATGACCATGTATGAGATGTAATGGATTGCAGGAGTCTCTGTGCGCTGCCATAATTTTTTGTGTTTTTTTTTTTTTTTTTTATAAGGAGCATAGTATAAATTTTCGGAGAGATCAAAGGCAAACCAATTACAGGGACTAAAGATGCCTCTAGCTAAGATGGAGAGCTTGAGGACCAACAGGATCTAATCTCACAAGATAAGCCATGGGAGGCAAGGAGATGGACCGAAACATTCCCAGAACTCCAAACCCAACCAAAGGAAACATTTTGAAAGTTCAAAGCCAATAACTTACAGTCCTTAGTGGTATTCTTGATAAATAATGAACAATAATCAATATCACCCTTAAGATAAGAGATGATATTAAGGTTGTCCCCATTAAGAATAAGATGGTTGCACCCTAACTTAAGACCTTTTAACAGACCTAAACAAATTGGAAGACACTCGGCAAGCTCAACTGAAGTAGCATTACCCGGCTATGCTTGGACATATAAAAACATCTAGTATCATTACGTACAATAATACAAAGGCCAGTTTTAGAAGGCGACTCAAGGAAGGCACCATTAACATTCACTTTTATCTCTCCCAAGTCACGAGGACTCCAAAAAGAGCTTGCGTTCAAAAAATCACTTCTTGTATGATCAACTGATTCATCAATCTCCTTGAGGTGCCTACAAGAATCAAGCAATATTTTAGAACAAGAGACTCCATCCTTATCAAAGGCAATACCATTTCAGTTTTTTCAAATCATCCAACATAGGATACCAAGGAAGGAAATGAATTTGATCTTCTCAAAATTAACCGGCAGTTGCAAATTAAACCAATGCATAAACCAATCAACAAAAGGAATATTCACATCATTGTTAGTCCTTAAAGATAAATGAGGTACAAACCAAATTCTAGCAGGTTTATTGCAAGACAATAAACAATGACTAGTAATTTCTTCATGAAAATTGCATTGGGAGCAAATGGGATTAACAACAATTTTTATTTTCAACGTATTAATCTTAATGAGTCGAGGGATTTCCTATAGGTCCTCCATAAGAAGTGTTTAATTGTCTAGGAAATATGAAGGCCCCACAAATTACTCCGCTAAGGTTGAGGGGTAAAGGGGAAAAGGGGGGAAAAAAAAAACCCTCCTCCCCCCCCCCTCTTAAGAGAGTGAATAATCTTCACATGGTAGGTAGACTTAACAAAAAAATTTACCTCTTTTATCATGATTACATATTAGTTCATCCTAGTAATTTATGGATCCTAAGGGGATACTAAGAATAAATTTAATTTCTTATTCCAAGACCCAGTTCCTAATAGGATCGACATTCTATGTGATCTAAGGGTCCTTTGAGATGTTAACTTTATCACCATAACCAATATACCATCTAATACCTTTGGTCAGTGGAGATTTTCCATACTGAATACCTTCACAAGCCCATGAGCTATATTCATAGTAGAAGATTAAAGGAAATCAACACTGAGAAACTAAAGGGATTTCAAAAGACAAGCCCATGAGGCATTATGATTTTGAAGGATTATCTAAGCTTGTTTAACTAGGATAGCATTGTTAAAAAGAATATAAATCTCTTAATCCTAACCTCCCATCATTCTTATTTTTCTTAGGATTATCCCAACAAATTCAATTTAGCTTCCTCTTGTTATTCTCACTGCCCACTAAAATTTCCTTTGTCTGGCATTGATATCATTATAGTAAGTATGAGGAAGCAAGACATGGCATAAGAGGGTATGACCGTGACCACATACTTAAGTAACTTTTTCTTATTTTTTCTGAGTGAGGAGTTTAGATTTATAGCCCTAAACTATATTTCTAGCCTCCTCACCAATATAAGAAAATATAGAAGACTTATTCCTACCTATCAAGGAGGGAAGACCCATATAATTATCAAGACTAGGAGAGTGCGAAAGTTTAAAGGCACCTTTTATGATTCTCCTAATTTGGTGGGGAGTATTTGAGCTAAAATAGAGATCAAATTTATCATGCTTAATAATTTGACCAAATGCTTAATTAAAGTTCTTTAGGGTGTTGATGATCAAATGAACCTCATCCATTTTGACTCGAGAAAAGATACAACAATTGGCTGCAAACAAGGGATGAGATACAACAAGGCTATAATATTTAATCCTATGCCAAAGAGGGAAAACTCTATTTCTTTTGCAATAAAAAAAGCCAAAAGTCCTTTAGTGCTGATTAAAAATAAAAAATAAAAAAAGGGAAAAGGGATATAGGATCACCTCGTCAGAGATCTCACGAGGTAAAAATTTTGCTTACTTGGAGAACCATTAATAAGAATTTTATAGGTGACCAAAGACATATACATCACGAAACCCATTTCATCCAATTATTTCTAAAACCAATTTGTTCCATCATGACAATAACTATAGGCCATTCAACTCTAATGTAGGTTTTTCTCATATCAATTTTAATGTCGATATGATGTTGTTTAGATTTGCCCACCTTGAGGGAACGGAGGACTTTATGAACAATTAAAATGTTAGTAGGTATTTGCCTACTTTTGACAAAGGCACTTTGATTCGAGGATATTAGCTTTGGGAAGACTCTTTTCAACTTATTAGCCATATGTTTTTAAATGATTTTACATATTACATTTTAGAGGCTAATAGGCCTGAATTGAGAGATAAGTTAAGGACTTTTGATTTTAGGGATCAAAGTGATGAAAATCTGATTAATCAAGTTTATAGAACTATATATATATATATATATATCTAAAACTTTCTCAATTACATCATCTTTCATAATGTCTCAATATTCTTTGAGTAATCTAAGTTGAAACCCATCGGGACCTAAGACATTGAGTTTGATAAAATCCAAAGCAACTTTTTTATGTTTCTTTTATATAAAAGGCTTCATTAAGCAAGTTTTTAGCCTATTCAAATAAAGTTATATAATAGTTACCTGTCACTTTTCTAATATGGGAACTATTGGGTCAAGAGGAGGAGAATAATTTGGAGAATAAACTATTCAAAAGATAATTAATTTCCTCGTCACCTTCAGCCTAATTATCCTGGTCATCCTTCTGGTCAATAATTTCATTATGGGATCTTCTTTCTAAAGTAAAAAAGATGGAAGAATTTTGAATTTATGTCACCCCATTTCAACCAGTTGGAACAGGCTTTTAAGCCTAAAAGATTTATTTTTTCCCAATAAGGTTGGCAAGGTGATTCTCTTCATGGGCTGTATCATCAAGAATTTGTTTGTCATGAATCAAGTTTGTAAGGATGTATAGTTTGGTCTTATTCCTAAAAATTTGTGTCTAATGTTACCAATAGACTTTTTTTGTTTCAATTCGTCAGGACATGTGAAAGATTCAAAAGTGATTTTTCCAAATATTTTCAACTTTACCCCTAATTTTGTCCTGACTCTAGCTACTTTAGACAAATCAGGAATCTCAATATGAATAGTCTACACCATTCAAATATGAAAGGATGTAGTTTAAATTTGATTTTCTAGGTTGGTATCAATGATAATAGGATAATGATCCAATCCAATGGTGATAAAGTTATCAATACAAGCATTAGGAAAAATAAGATTCCAATCAGAGTTCACAACACCTCTATCCTGTATTTCCTTAATATGTCTCTGGTTGCCTTATTTGTTAATCTATGTGAAAGGTGGTCCATAGTGTTCCAGATCAATCAAATTTCCATATTCCAAAATTCTCCTAGCCCATGCCAAATTTATAGGAGTAATTGTGTTACCTCCAAATTTGTTCTATTGAGACAATAAACAACTCCAATCCCCCATACAGATCAAAGGTTTAGGAATACTCTTAATTTTAGCAATGATGTCATCATTGAATTTCAGTCTATTGGTAATATTAGGTTCACCATAGACAAACAAGCAAGAGCAAACTTTGTTGATTGAGAAATCTTGAATTTATATCTCAATAGACATAGGACTTTTATCAAAAACAATAATATTGCACTTGTTTCTCTGGAAAATATTTAAGCCACCCAAATGACCAATTGAATCAACAACTTCCATATTCAAATTCTTTTTTAACCTGGGTTCCTTCCAAAATTAATTTCCAGACCACCTAGACTTAGGTAGTAACACAATATTTTGGATTTCTATATTTGATCAAGTCTCCGAGAAGAGCACGATAATTTATGTTTAATATATAAAACATCCCAAAATAAGCTAATAAGTGAAAACAATTTGTAACTGTAGGTTTGATTCACCAAAGATAAAATCCATATCTTCTCTTAGGCCATGTTTGATTGCCTTGAATTAAATAGAGGATAGAAAAGAATTAAAAATCAGAATTTTCCATCCTTCTCATATGCTTGTAAAAAAAAAAAGCAGATATATGTGTTACAATTCTCACGAGAAAGGAGGGATTTTCAGGCAAGAGTAGTGTGAAAAATAATATGGTAGCAGACAATGAAATAGTTAAGTGAAACCTTTTTGAAAACTGATGACTTATAGTTCTTGGAAACTAGATAGTTTGAATATTATTTTCTAAATAAAATTTCACCAAGAATCAGATTTTCACAGCAACCAGACAAGGCCTTATGATATAGTAATAAAAGTAAAACTGTTGGAAACAATTTTGAAAACACGCAAATTTTTCTATGCAAAATCTGATTAGGTGGCTATGTTTGAGCCAAAATAAAAGTGAGATCCACTTGTCATTTTAGCTGGGTCCACATGGGTTTGTGTTCACCTAAATGAGGAGGATAACTCCATATGGTTGGATGCTCAAAACCGTCAATGGGTGAATGAGAAATTGTCTCCAAAAGTGCCTAGTTGATCACTGGTAAAATTGGTAAATGTGTGTGAAATTTGAATAGTCCCACATGGACTAGCCCAGGAAATTTTGTGTGTTCATATACATTAATGTTAAACATAAGTTTGGGCCCTAAGGGCACCACTGTTTTGTGGATAGGAGATGACCTAGACAACATGGGTCGGGCCTATCTTTAAACACGCGCGCTGAACCGGGTCGGGTTGGGTCAATAATAAAAATTAATAAATATAATTTTATTAATATTTTTCTTTTTTCTTTCTCTCATAATTGGTTACACCTTTATAGTTTTTCCTTTGTGGGGGTGTGTCTATTCATACGGCTTTACAACTATGCCCTTGGAGACAGTTGGACCGAATAGACACACATGTGGCTATTAAATCACACCTATTGACACATGTCCATCCCCATACAGACATGTAGGTGTCTCTTAAATCATTCCCTTTCACACATGTATGTTCCGTACGAATATGTAGGTGGCTACTAGATTACAACTATTGGTCATTTGTGACTGTTTGAAATCAAAGGTTGTGTCCCTATACCTGTTCCAAACAAACGTGCAAAATCTATAAATAAGAGGTCCCTTCATCATTTCATTAATTCAAATTTCGGTCAAGTTAGTAGTATCATATTGCATCTGTGTCGGTGTTAGTGTAAGAGAGAGGTACAACACAAGTTGGTTCGCCAGACACACAAATTGTAGTGCTGTTTCTATGTATTGAAGATCATTGTATCCTGGAAGACAGACGTCTGAATTAACCATAAGCACCAATGCGAGGGACAAATCTGTCTTAAAGACATAGTGTTAAACACTAGCTTTGATATAGTTAACTAAAAGTTTGATCATCCGAGTCAAATAAGTATTTTCATTTATTTGATTTAAGTATTTTTATATTTAATAGTGTTGTGCACATATATATGGAATACTGAAATAACAATACTAAGACAACAAAAACACTATTTACCGTAGATAAAAATAAATAAATAAGAGTAAGGGCACCCCTTTTAAAATAATTTTAAAAGATGTTCTTCAGCCCTTAATCATAGGCTAAGAATCTCTGCTTCACTTTCCATTTGCAAAATTGATAATATTTCATTTTTGCTCAATCGCAACAAGTAAAAAGGTCTCCATTTTCATCTCTTATCAAGCACCTAGTCTCGTTTTCCAAATATAGTTAGAAATCACCCCCATAAATTTTTTTTCTTAAAACCAATCTATGAGTTGTCAAACCATTTGTTCCTTTCATGGTTTAAAATCTTTTTGATTGACAAGTAAACGAGTCCAATGTACTTGATTCAACTAGTTTTTGTTAAACAGTTGCCAAAATTAGGACATTGTCAATTTTAATCCGACTTATCAAAACAGCTAGGAAGAAAAAAATGACGTTGAAAAAAATTGTTTTTCATGTCCAACTTCAATCCCCCTAGTTGGGTAGATGAGAGGTAAAAATTGATGAACTTGACAACTTAGTACCCACAAGCATGCAAATTACAACCTCCTTTTTTTAACCCTGTGCTACATTCTGAATAGTGCACTCCGAAGAGCATACTACACAGAGCAGAATAACCCCTAAGTACAGGGTGTAGCAAAGTAGTAAAAACTCGGTAAGACCGGAGTCGATCCACATGAATTGAAGAACAAATAATCGCAAGGGAAAAAGATAGAAATAGAAAATTAGCAAGAATCGAAAAGAGAGTTTAATTGTGTTCACAAGGTGGGAAATAAAAGATTGAATATGCAAATTATAAAGAAATGAAAAAAATGAACTAAAGAGAGATGGATTAAATCAGGAGATAAACACTAAGGGTCGGGGCTACACAGAAAATCATAAATAAGCTTTGATTCGGTTATCTTAGTTGGAGGAGAATGGTGTATTATTCCCAACCAGAGTGTTTGAAAATAAAAATAGGGAATATCTTAACACTCAAATTATGCAGTTGTTAATTAGTCATTAAAGGGTTCACTAACACAACATAGAGATTCTCCCTAGCATCCATCGTAATCAGGGTCAACGTTGGATCTTAGAGAATCTACTGGTGTGTAAACATCTCCTTAAGAGGATGAATCAGGTAACTGCATAATTTTTTTTAGATCAAAGGTTAACATTAAAGAGTATTCATTCTATGACTCTTTAAAGACATGCAAAACCATGTTGTCATGTCGTAGAAACTTCTCCAAGGATCCAACGTAACTAGAGTCGGCGACGAATCTCAAGAAATATGCAAACATGCAACATTCATACAAAAAATCATTAACACAGTCACTTCATGAAATAATCATGAAAGCAAAAAATCAAATCAAAACTTCATTCATAAGAATCCATGTTTGACCCCTAACCCTAGCTAGGGGTTTAGATACTCATAATCAAAGGAAAATTCAGAAATAAAGTTTCATTAAACATCATAAAAAATCTAGATACAAAGTAATGAAAGGAGGGGAGATAGAGAGAAAGCTTAGACTGTTCTCTTTTGATCTATGAACTTGAATATTTTGCCTTCTTTTGTGACTTGTGCAATCTAATCTTCTGCTCTGAGGTACTCTGATTTGCTCTGATGGTTGGTGGTGGAAGGTTGAAGGAGAGGTGTGTAAACCCTAGAGAGAAGTGTTTTCCTTTGGCTATGTGATCCCCCTTTTCTTTTATATCTCACCCTTGTAGAAAAACCCTAGAATCAAAGAGAATTCTCGGATGGAAATTCGTCCAGATTTTTAGGTTCACATTGCGAGTCTGTTTCGACCTCCAAAACGTTCGAATTTTGGGATCTTTGTGAATCCATATTTATAACACTTTTTGTTAGCTTTCCAACTCAACTTGAATTACCTCAATCCGATATTGGGGTAGAAAGTTATGACCAAAATACCGTAGCTGACTTAAATTTCTCTGTCCAGATTTCCTTCCGAATTTGGAGTTGCGAGTTTCTTCTCTTAGATTTGGGTTTCATGTGATTTGCTAGTTGATTTTAAACTTCCTACAAAATAAGATTTGCATTAATACACCATTTTAAGCATAATAATAAATATTGAGAAATAAATGCAAAATAGATGTGATAATGTCTACTCAAACTATGACAATAGTACAATTTTAAGCTATTATCAACAACCTGTATGGGTATGTTAGATTGGTGTTATTGAAGTGTCTACTTATTGTTAATGAAAAAGAAGAAACTATTTTGTAATTCCCCTAAAAAATCTTGTCAATCCATTCGAAGCTTGCAATTGTTGTTCTCATAAAAGAGTGTGAGAAGCTTTGACAACCTCTTAAAATGTGTCACCAATTAAAATTTTATTTTCTAATAGAAAGTGTAAGAGGATATATTCGAAATTTGTTTAAATAAATGAATAAAAATACAGATTCTATATATTTTAAATATCTACAGATATTCGAATTCACATCCAATATTTGATTAACTAAACAAATACAAATATGAATGCATCTATATCTGAATCGAATTCACTTTGTTTACGGCCCTAGTTTATAGGGTTAACAATAAAAATAGTTTTCAAATGAAAAACAAAGGTATCCATAAAAATGGGGTTTACAATGATGAGGATTTTGTGGGACAACTTAGAGAGTGACCAAAGTTGGAATGACATCAGGCCGATAGATTAGTGCCAAAAAGTGAAACATCTACCAAAAAAGTGTATACAACTTTTTCTGCACTGATGTGTCAGCCCTAATGTCATTCCAACTTTTGGCACTTTCTAAGTTGTCGTACCTAATCCCAGCTCGGTTTACAAGGGTATTACATCCTTATTTAAAAAAGACACCAAATTCAGAAACTATTACTTGCCAGGTTGTGGTGTGGGGACACGGAAGAACTTACTGTTTTGGGTGTAGCATTCTTCCTCTTAAAATATGTTTTAAAACCACATGTCGTATTTGTAGTACATTTCACCAACCCGCATCCCCATCCCCTCAACTCCTCTTGCTTTCTGTGATGAAAGCCTCCAGTATTTATGGTAAATTATAAACTGACAGTGTTCTGTCAAAGGCAAAATCATCTAAAAAAGTGTTCAGTTGAAAATATAGGTGTCAAAAGAGACACCAAATTCAAAAAATACATCATGTGTCTATCAATGGCACGGTTACAGAGGTATGTGTCAACACTGACAACATTCTTTATAATAGTACAACAGATCGTACATTGGCAGGCAACCCGATAGAGAAGGTTTCTAGTCAGCTTCCATCCAGGCAAAGGATGCACGTCAACGAAAACAAGTCAGCATGAGCCATGCATGAAGAATCCTCTGCCTCTTTTCAAATAAAACGATGCTCGGGTAACACCCGGCGTGCTTGACCTGAATCGTCTGTGAAGTAGGATGAAAGAGAATCAACGGCTTCGTCAGGAGCGTGCTCATCTGCGTGGTTGGTGCCACCCCTTTGAACGGCAATACCCCAGGGGATAAGAGTAATCTTCCACACGTGCACACCTCCTTTTCCAGCTTCCTACAATTGTACATAGTCGTTACATGTAAAACCCTAATATTTATGATACCTTCTAGAACTCTCAACACGTGTCCATTCTCAACTGGCACTTCCCATTTTTGAATGAGGCCGAAGGAAGGAGATAGGAAGCCCGTGCTTGAGATAATAATGCATTAATTACCACAATATTCTCCTAATTATTGCCAAAGGTATAGTTCACACGTATGCCAACGGTTATGAAATGTAATCCGAGAAAGAGACAGAGAAGGGTATGATGATTTTGCCAATAGTGGCTATACAAACTAATAAAGAGTAAGATATGAGAAATCTGTCTCTAATAGTTGGCTATTTAAATTTTCTTATTCTTATTTTGCAAGAAACTAATGTTATTTTTATGAGATAGTGGCTAATTTAATTAAATCGTATTACATTACAAATTATTGTTATATGTATATCTTACAATTAAGCAGATGCATTATGAATAATAGATTTTGACTATGGAATTTCAAAAATGAATATGTGACAAATTTTGACTATGGAATTCAATCGTTTCATGGATTAATTTTTCGATGACGACACAAATTGATGATGAAAAACAATGAGCATGCATGTGTATGCAACACAATTTTTATCGTATCAATCAGTATCGAATTTGGTCAAAGAAGTAGTCAACAACTTGGTTAATTTGTCGACAACTCAAATTGATGATGAATAATGATGAGCAATGTATATGAATTTTTTTTATCGTAACGGTCAATAACGAATTTAGTTAGAAGAAGGAGCTAATGATTTGATTAATTTGTAGATGACACGGATTGACAATGGACAAAGCACGTGTAAAAGAAAATCAATATTTATTTTATCATAACGATAAATGACGATTAATAACAAATTTGGTCTGAAGAGAAGTCAATAATTTCAGGATAGTAGATGGGTGCAAAAACTTGAGATAGAAAATAAGCACTGGAGATTATTTAGGTTTTATTTCCAAAATTTTTAATTTTAATTTATATATCATTCAATTAAACTTAGTAATTAAAAAAAAAAATTTGGGGGGGGGGGGGTAAGGTACTAAATACAATTAGAGTTTTAATCAAACTTGCAATAGAATGAAACCCTAGCATTCATCAAACAAAAAAAGAAGAAGAAAGAAACCCTAGTGTACATGACATGCATAGACAAAGGGGTAGACCACCTCCAAGTCAAACCCTCAAGAAAAAAAAAAAAAACTTATAAAATCCCTCAACAAAGCAATTCTACCGTGTCATGATTTCTCCTTCACCTTCCTCGCCTATAAATTGTACTCTCTTACCTTTGTTTTGAGTAAAGAAAAACATCTCTCTCTCTTTCTCTCTCTCTCTCTCTCTCACCGTGTGAGTTGATCAGGAGCCTTTCTTATTCCCTTCCAAGGTTCTTAGACCAATCTTTGCTTAAATTTATAGTTTTCTTTTTCTCTGTATTTCCTCATTTTTTTTAGTGATGGATCACAGTAAAGTCGACATCAAGAATAGAGAACATCATCAGAAGTCGAATGACATCCTCTAAGCAAAAAAAGAGGCTGTCAAAATCATTTTCTAAGAAGTCGAGTGACCCTAGTTTTCTTTTCTTACGGTTATTTTGATCACTTTACTTATATTTAATTTAATTTTTTATTTTTATTGTATAGTCTTAAAGATGTGCGATTCTTTGTTACATCTATCTTCCTTCCAGTATAATTTATTTATTTAGACTATTTTATTCTCTTTATTTTGTTTGTGGTTTGGGGTTTGTTGGATTGGAGTCTGGCTAATGGATTTGATCTTCTTTTCAGTAAAACAGTCTCATAACAAATCCAGAGGTAATAAGCTTAGCTTGGTTTTTATTCTTTTATTTTTGGGGGGGGCCTTCTTTAACAATAGGATCTTATGAGATTGTTTAATCTGAGCGAACGTTTGCATGCTTGCAGTACCTGCTACAGCCGCTTGATCACATAAAGGTTGAAGATGCCAAAGCCATTTTTGTAAAGAACCAGTTTGTTCTCTCTCTCTCTCTCTCTCTCTCTCTCTCTCTCTTATCAATTTTATGAACTTTCCATATATTTTCCCACATCTTACTAGTTTTTCTCCAATGACAATCCTATGCTTTAATGTTAATGAGGTAATATAGTATGATGACACCGATTCATCCTTGGATCACTGTTTGATCAAAACATCAAACAGCGACCATATGGTGTCCCAGAGTATTTCTTAAGGAATCTAATTACCTTTATAGGTTTACATGCTGAGTTTCCCATCTCCACCAAACCTCTATTTAGGGGGCGTTTGAATGCTCGGTAGGCCAATAGTTGCGGGTAGCGGGTAGCGGTATTGAGAAAGCTCTAAAAACGCCAGACCAGGCAGCGAGTGGAGGCTTTCTTGCGCTGTGCGCGCGACAGAGTCGTATAACCTCCACGATGGTTTAGATCCTATCCTGTCTGCTTATGTCCTGTAGGACCTGTCCACAACCTAAGTGCACGGTTTGGCACAAAAAAGATGTGCACAACCTATGTTTAACCATTTTTTTTATGCCAAACCGTGCACTTCGGTTGTGCACAGGTCCTAACAGGACATAAATAGACCGCACAGGATCCTGAGCCCCTCCACGAGCATCTCCTATCCTACCCCTCAAATGTTATTATTTTATTATTACTTTTTTTTTAGTTATTTATTGATGATGTTTTCTTATTCTTTGTGGCACGGTTAGCACCATATATACGAGCAAAATCTTATTAGGGTTTTTTTATTTAGAAAAAAAAAAATCTTATAAGGGATGTATAACTACATGCTTCTAAGAACCTCAACATAATGTTTGTTTCGGCTGTGTCTTTTATTTTATTCCTTTTTTTTTTTTTTTCAAATCACTTTCCATGTGGCTTTAAAAGTGGAGATTTGTTGTCATCTTTTGGTTTGTTATCTACATGCTTTTTTGCCTCTTTGAATTTTTTTAGTGGTAGTCTTTCGAAAAAATGTTATATATATATATAAAATTGCTTTCTAACAGCAGCTTCCAAAGCTCTACAAACAGTTCAATACAACTTTTGTTATTTCACAGTTATTTAGAAAGCAACAAACCAAACAGTTTAATTCAGCTTACAGCTTTCTCACAGCAACCGCAGCTGCAACTATAACTGCAACCACAATAGCTTTTGTACAGCGCATCCAAACAGCCCCTTAACCTAGTATTTTCTATCACTAGTTAATGTTTTTTTTTTTCTTTGGTTGTAATTTTACTGCCAGGGTCATTCAAGCATATCATAATTAATTACCTGTAGTATTGTACATAGTAACTTCCTTCTGAAATCAAAACTAATAACAGTAATTTCCCTAAAATTTTCTGAATGTAATGAGATTGCATGCATGTTAACCATAAGTTCATTTCTTCCTTTATTCTAATGATTGAGAAGATCCACGATAATTCTAAAATTAGATAAGTTACCTTCAAGAAAAAATACATCTTGTCATGTTATATGTTATTGACAGGGTACGTACATAGAGTTAGACACTCTTAAACTGTCTTTGGCCATTGAGGGATGACAATACAATGCTTTAAGTGATCAATGTGGAACAAGTTTTTCAATTCAATAAAAGATGTTGTAGAAATCTACGTGAATAGAGAAATTATGCCTTTCAATAATCATTGAAACTGAGATTAGAGAATTATAGAGTGAAGACTAAACTATTAAACATGCTCAAGGCAGAGAAACAAGTTTAAAGAAAAGTGGTAAAGAAAAATTTCATTGGGTTGGGAAAAGTAAACTTTTGTCATTCAATGGAATGATTAATAATGTTATTGAAGTGGAAAAGTGAACTTTTGTCATTCAATGGAACTGATTAATAACATATTAACAACCCTAATTACTTTATCGTTCTTTCTTCAAAAGATGTTTACCTTTTATGTCAAAATGATTTACCTGATTAGATGAACAACTTAATTGCAAATGACAAAATTCCATAATGTTTTCCAGTGTAAGTTGTGCTCTACAAATTTAATATTTAAATTGAAGGGAATTATTTTACTTAATTTTTTGGTATTAATAACTTGATCTAGTAATTAATTGTATACTCAGTTGATGGCCCCACAAGCTGTAACAAATCACGCCCTTTACATTAGTTCTTGTAAATGAAATCATTTATAAAAACTTAGTTTGCTTGTATAAACACTAGAAATTCCTTCCACTTTGAGGAACACCATAAACTAGAACTCTTCAAGGGGATGATGCTACTTCCCTATATTTTTTTAATCATACAAAAAGTCTCATAGGAAATAACATGATCGTATATATAAGCTTGCTTAAGCATGCACCTAGGAAAGTTTGTGAATAATGACAAACCCTCGAAATGCCTGGTAAGAGAAAACCCTAATAGCCATTAATTCCTTTCCCCTATGCTTGCCTTGAAATCAGCCACATGCTTCTCATTTTCACGGTTTCACCACCCCAGTGCTTCTTATTTTCTTCTCCTCCCCAATGAGGTACATCTAACCTTTTCAAGGCATTCCCTTCGTTGGATTTCCAACCGATCTTCTCTTCTTCTTTCTTTTGAGGTCAAGCCAAAGTTGATAGCATGCAAAGTGACTCCATCACAACAACTTTTGGCCACGGGTAGAATAGACCCATTAGAAAGGATTTGAAGATCTTTGTGTTATGTGATGTCGATGGTTCTTTTATAGCTTTCTCAACAATTATGTAGTCTTATTCAGTTTTCCAGTGATAAAAGGTTGTTTGCCGTTAAGAGGAGAAGAACCCACACCCCCTTTTCCAATTTTGAAGTGTCTATTTTTCATAATTTAAGTTTTGATTTTGTTCATGATGGATTTTGTTCTTTTTCCTTCCCCCTCCACCACCATTCAGTAATCTACCCAAACAAATAAAGAAAACTAGTATGATTTAATGTCAAATTTTCAACAATTCATTTTATGATCATTTTTATTTTATCGCTTATCAATTAAGATCAACATATTGTTTTGTGGTTTCACTAGATTGGATTCTGCTGGATTGATTTCTTCTTCCTTCATTGGATTGGATCTAGTGGTTTGATTCCGTCTTCTTCTTCTTTCGGCAGACCATGGTATATAGAGGGCTAAGAGGTAGTGATAGATTACCCAAACCACAATTTCGTTTTTGATTAATTATTTGCTTAATTTTTTTGGTTGGATTGGTGTTGAACTAGGGTCTCTTACTAATTTAAAGAGAAAATCAAGTTTTCCAAAATTATTTTTATGTTTTCCATGCATGCATGAACTATTTTCCCTAGAATCTTAGCCCATTAAAGTGGCAAACCCTACTCCTATTCATCTTCATTTTCATTTGTTAATCATCTGATTCTATTTTATCAGGATTTCAAATAGGAACATCGGAGGCAAATACATTTGCTAAGACTATCCTTAGGTTAGCTTCCTTAACCAAGGTTTGGTGAGGCTATTCTAACATAGGGGATTACAAGCTAGACACTGAAGACATGATGTCTACAAGTGAAGCCGAGTCCGTTGGAGAAGGGTTCATGTGCAAAACAAATAAAGAGGTATCCAATGAATCCCTAATATCTGGAACACCTAACATGTCTATGTTTGAAGCTTCGAAACAATGAGGTAAAGGATCTCCTCCATATGGAAGGTAGACTCAAAATAAGGTCTATCATATCATAATGGTCATTGCAGGGCCGATGCAAGGGATGGTATCGACCGTTCAATGAATCTACTGAATGATCATGACCATCCGATATAGTTCATCATAATATCCTTAGGTGTTTAAAAAATCTCTTGGATTGAGACCCATCTAAAATAGAGATCTCAAATCTCAATTTATCACCAACCATAGCCCTCTTTGTACACTTTAGGTTAAGCTAATCTAACTCAATTTGAATCCTGGATGGATATGGGTTGGGCATTTTTTTAATTCAACCCCAAGTAACCTACTAGGAATCAGGGTATTCTAGTTTGTTATTATGTCTTATGATTGGGTAACCCTAACTCAGTTTAAATTTGGGTTGGTTGTGTGATATATTCAAGGGCTATAAGCCCTAGGCAAAAATAAAGTGATTCCAATCTAACGTTTTTTTTATATAGGGTCCACAATCCTTGATATAGAGCCTTAATTTGATATCAATCCAATGGTTTCTTCCTAGGGTTATTTACTGTTGGCACTGGACCTTGAGTTAACCTAATCATGTCCCTTATAGGTATGAAAAGGGGTAAGATCTCGATCAAGCCACCTTACCATCATGCTAATTCAAGACAAACCTATATAGTCACAAATATAGAAAATATTTTAAGATAATTAGACTAGTCAACCAGTTCAATCACCTAAGTCTGACGATTTGATACAAATTGACTAGGTTGTTTGATCCGACTACTTTACTAGATATATGCAAATTTGGTCTCTATTCTAACCCATAGAATAGTCCTAGGTGAATTGATCCCACTAATACTGGTTTGTATTAAAAAGTTATAGTTAGTACTAATTTTTGTTCTTTTATTGTGGTATATAGTTACAATTGTCATCTTGTTGAACAGGACAGGTATATGGACCTTGATTCAGAATTAACAAAAGACAAAATATCTTTCTCATCTAAACTTGATAAAGAGAATCAACTCTTGCCAACCCAGACTTTCTCCAATCAGAACTCATTGGATTTGGATCCTTACAAGTATAGGTACATCTTTTACAATACCAAAGTAGAATACAACAACAAAAGAAACCACAACAACAATAGTACTAGAGCTAGGAACAATAAGTAGCATCAATAGGAGAGGAAGTAGTAGTACTAGGTGAAAATAATGTGATTGTGAATTTATATTTTTAAATCTCTATTAAGAAAGCAGTCTTTTCTATGGATTATCTATGCAAGAAGATTAATAGTTAATAAAGAAGCTAATAGTTTTACTAATCATAATTTCTTTAATTTTATGGTAGGCCACAAGCAATTGGAATCAATGAATTAGGCGATCAACAAACAGAATTAGAAGAAGTTGCTAAAACACTACTGCAAGTCGCTAATACATGCCCAATCAAAAGTGGCACATTTGATACCCCCGTCATAAACTCCCCACACAGGCATCAACAAATCACACCATTAAATCTTTCATCGGCCACCAGTACTTCACTTGACTTACTTCCAACTTCAATATGAATCACTTCTTTTGACCAACCTTAATTCATATATGTCAATATAATCATAGTTTTACCTTTTCTATCATTATTATTATGATATATTATTTCACGAGTTAAAATGATATAGAAAAGTAGGGAAACTAATAAATGTGAGGTACCCCTAATGCGATGTAGAAAGATAACTGATTGGGTTGAAATGTTTGAACATAATTAGGTGGTGATGAACCTGGTAGAGGGAGAGTTTCCTTCATCCAAACATGAACAAGAAGTCCATTTTCTTTCCCAACATCAGCAAACTTTTCACTAAATGTTTCACAAGAAGAGCTAGCTTTGATTTCTTATGGGTATATATTCTTATAATTCATGATCACCACTACAATTAACTTTTGTGATGTTTCCAATTGATGTGTTTTTTTTATTAAAAAAATTATCTTTTGGGATGGTGGTTTATCATTAACTTACATGATATTAATATATTCAAATGCTTTTGTAGGCCTCAATTGAATACCACACTCGATCAACGGATGAAGTCACCAATTGATCAAATACTTGAAATTATGTATCCCGATGGGGAGCCTTACATTGCCCCAATATCAAACTTTCCATCGGAGTTTCAATTGGATACATATCAAACAACTCAATTTCCATCCTTGAATGCTCAAAACACAGTACGATCCCTTTGCTTTTGAACCTTAATTTTAACTTTAAAGCTTAAATTACTTTGCAACCAAGAGAAAGATATGGGGTTCATATTAGATTTCCCATGCAATATAACAAAGAGATAAAGATTTCAAGTTGATCCATTGATCAAAGAAGTGGAGGTTGGTCATGATATACAACATGCTACATGTAAATAATGTCATGGGAATCAAGCTTGTCTATTAGAGACAATCATAATCATCCTAGTCATTTTTTAGACTTCGGACATTAAACACTTCTATATACAATGTGGTTAACTATGTCAAAAATGTTGACCATGAGCAGGTAGAATTGGAAACTAGAGATGAAGAAACAAATGCACAACCTAATTGGTCTTTTATGAACCTAACTAGCATGAATAATAACTTCATTCAAGGCGAGAGTTCGATATCTAATAGGTACTTATCTTTAATCTTCATCATTATCATACAATAATGAATGATTATAAGAAAAATAGTATGAACTATAATTGTTTCCTAATGCTCAATATGTTTTTTTTTTTTTTTTTTTTCTCTTTGAATTTTATCTTTTAGCCATCAAATGCTTCAAGTTTATCAAGACCAAAATCAAGCTATAATGAACTGCAACACATTCAATTTGCAACAAGCCAATTGGAATAGTGGAAATCAACATGAAAATCATAATTATATGCATCTTGGCCCTTCTATGGTTTCTCGGTGTGTATCTTTACTTTCTTAATCATATAGATAAACATGGATATCACAATCTCTTGTTTGCAATGTGGAATGTCATGCAATTGACATAGGAGTTCAACCCTAATATCTTCTAGTTGTTATTGTTTAAATGAATCCAATATTTATGATTACAATCTAAATTTACAAGATAATCCAAGAAAAATCAATGGTAATTATCTCATAACATGATCATTTTCTTTTACTTTTTTTTTTAATCTCCAGGCCCCAAGAAATGTTGTTCACAGGATTACGCAATCAAGTCATGGGATCGAATATCGCATATCCCATTCATGGTGCTTCTAGAACACATCTCTCAAACATGCCAATTCCACAAGTATAAATCCTTCTTATGATCCTTAATTTAGTTTCAGATTGTTATTTTTTTGTTACATAAATATAAATCTGCCAATGGCCCCTTGCTAGGGTGGATGTGACTCCATGTTCCTAGGGAGGGGAGTAGGGGTATAATCCCCTTGCAAGCATCCACAGTGAGTGGGCCATATAATGAATTCCTCCAAGTGGGGCCCACCAAAAAATGATTTGACCTTAATAAAAATAATATAAAAATAAATTATTTTTGTACTTGATCAAATAAAGTTATTATTGTATTAAGACATCATGTTAATCAATATACATATATATATATAACAATCAGTCAGGAGGGTCCTTACTAGATTACATAGGGGTACTGACTACATTAACTCAAATTACGATCATAGCTACCATTTCTTAATCTACTTAATATTGAATTAAAAAACATCATTATAGAAACAAATACCAGAATCTGAGTTCCATTTGACACTCAAGCATAAGGTGGCAGAAAGTTCAACTAGTGGTTCCAAGGTATCAAAATACCTTAATTTACATGAAGCTTCTTTCTTCATCTTTAAAGATGATATTATTATGAGCTAATTACCATTTCTCAATATATATAATTTCAGAGGAAATTTTGCTGGAAAAACAAAGCTCCATTGGTGGAACCTGTGCAATTCAATTTCTTTTCCCAGATTCAAAGTGAAGCTCGGAATTTAAGGTAAATTTTTTTATAGTTTTGTTCTTTTTTTATTAAACTTGTTGCATTGTTCAAAATGTCAAAAATAAACTTCTTTCTTCCTTTTTATTTTTCAAGTTTGTCTCAAAGTTTACATCTAAGTGTGGAAATGGTTTTGAACCTAATCTAGAATTAAAAAAAGTAAGAAAATTATCTACTAAGTTATTTTTCAAGGAAGAAAAAAGGGACCCAACCCACAAGCTCTTAGTTTTTATCTGGGAAAAAAAAAGGACTAGGAAAAAACCAAGCTGGTTGGGAAATTATGCAGGTGGCATCAAGATTTGTGATTCTTATTACTTGTTTATGGAGCTCTTGTGACATTAGTAATTCAGTTTATTTTTACAAATATATTGTACTCAATTAAATGATCACTTATGGTAATAAAATCCCTTATACTTTTTTTTTCCAGGTCCACTGAAATCTTATGTTACGATCCATTATATGAAACTAATGGGTTCCATATAGACCCCCATCTTCGAAGTTTTGTTTCCCAAAAAAGCCATGGTAATTTTATCTCTAACTATTAGGCATGGGATCACACACTTACATATTGTGACTCTACTTGGGCAATGATGGAATGAAGGGCTAAATGGAACATACCCAGTGTGATTTGTGGAGCCCATCATCTAATCATTTGCCCTTATACATTAGATAATAATCTCAATTCTTACATCATCATCTATAGAATTTCAATGCATAGCATAGCATATAACTAGACAAAACTTTTCATCCTTATCATCCTGATGGCAGGGAATGGAGGCCATATTAGTCGTTGATATCTTTACATCATGAGGCTTCAAGATTCAACTTGTCTTGGCATTGGAGAAACATAGGATAAGTATAGTATAGACATAACTTTGGTTTTCTTGATAGTTATTTGAATGGGTGATTGTATTCCTGAAATAAATTGTACTTTAAACTGATTTATTTCAGTTTGGAAACCGTTTTATCCATTTTTGTTTTTCATTACATTTGAATTTCTATTGTGGACCTAAACTCATTTACGGTAGCTCCATTTTAAGAATTTTCTAGATTATACTAGCATTTTTTTTTTTTTTTTTTGTAAAAATCTTATTACCTTTTGAAATGATGCAATTATGCTTTTGAACTCAAAAAAGAAAAAATTGCAACATAGAGATGCCATTTAGATATGATCTTTTGTGCATCCAAAAGGGCACTTAGTGAATCAAGTTGTCAAATCAATCTCTTTCATGCTTAATATGATAACAAAAGGAAAATGAAGTGGTAAATTGTTAATAATGTGATGTATTCTTTTTTTTTTCTTTTTTTTTTTCTACGAACTATTGAGTATAAATACAAAATTTCTATGATGGCACTATGAACTTTGAACCTGCAATGCAAACAACCATGCTATAATAAACCCTTTGAATTAGTCATGTCCACAGTGATGACCATGCCCACATCAGCCCCATGATTGATTGTGTGTTGCACTTTCCCACCAATGAATAATAAACCTTGAAAATGAATTCTTAGAATATGCAATTGGGATGAAAGACAATGAAAAAATAGAGTAACATGGAGAAACACGCAGATCCATTTTAGGTTGTGAAATGCCCTTATATTGTCACAACAAGATTCCAATCCAATTGTGCCTCAAAAGTGAACTTAGAACTGGGTGACATATATTTTATAGTCATAAAAGATGAGGAATTCAAGGTGATAGCCCTCATGAGATTCCCTCAATCAGAGGTTATCTTACTAGCTATTTAGGTCCTCGGTTCATGATAAAATGTTTTTAAGGGTAAAATAAATCCTATTTGTAATGTAAGATTTTGTAACAACTCTGCATTTTGTTGCTTGTTGAAGCAATGCAGAAAAGCTTGTAGAGTAGACTAGCAAATGTTACTAGCATTGTTTAACCTTTCATTTTTACATTTTTAGAGATATTGGATGGATATAGAAATAATAAGAAAAAGAAACTAATATGGAATTTTATAGGTAAACAAATTTTCTTCTTCATACTTGTTTATCAAGTTCATCAATTCAATGAACCTCCAACCTTCCTCTATCTAATTACTATAACTATAGGATTGAGTATTGGTTGATCTTAATTTAGATTGTCCAATCTTGTTGGGAGAACTATGGCCTAATTTGAATTAAACATATAGAATTTCATTATCATAGGATTTATCAATCCATGGCCAAGTTTGATTTGGGAAAAATCAGTTGGATTGACCTAGATCAGTAGGATTGATCCTTAACCAGCCTCTAACTTCCTTTTTTCCTACTGCATCACACATTAGTCAAAGGATCATTCAATCTAAATCTAGATAACCCATTTTAGATCTAGATTAGTTGGGTTCAATTTGAATTGACTATATAAATCGTCATTAGCATCGGATTGGCCAATCTATAGCCAGGATTAGTTAGATTATGATCAGTAGGATTTGTTACATTTATCCATATTGGTTATGGATTGATTAAATCAATCATGGACTAATCAAATCACAACCATTTCTATCAAGATCGGTCAATTCGATTCTTTCCTAAAGTGAGATCAGTTGGTTTGATATAAACCTCAATTCTAATATTGAAAACCATGGTTTTAATTCTCATCTTAAGCACTAATTTCTTTCTCGATGTAAAATAGGTTCATGTTTGCCTCTTAAGACTATGGATGTTTACAACAAACTTGAGTCAATAAGTTGATTAGTCATCTTCTCAATCTAAAAATGAGAAATCAACAAATAACTTCTCTCTTCTAATCCAAATGGTGAAAATGCCATTTTTGTCCCTCAATTCCAGTTTTGCTCCTCAATTCTATGAATCTAAATGTAACCTTGGGTTGTATTATCCCACAAAGATTGTTGGTGGATCTACACAATTAACTTAAAGTTTAAACTAATAATAATAATGATGATGATGATGATGAAACATTATATTTAATTATTAGTAATCACTATTAATAAAAAAAATTAGATAGCATAGTAATTATTCATGTAAACTATTGAATTAATTAGCATAAATAATCATTATTATATTTCTAGTAATTCAATATAAAGCTCGTAACAATTACAACTAGCAAATGAATTAGGGTTGCGTTTGTTTAAAATATAAAACTTTAAGGCATGTCATGTCAAATGATATTTTGAAAAATAAATGTTTTAAGAAGTGATTGTTTATTATTCAAAGGGAAATTTAAAAAATAATAATGATAATTGTTTATTATGATGCATATAAAGGGCATTATTAAAAAGGAATAAAAATAAAAATATATATATTATTGAAAGAAATGGAGGTTGGTTATAGGAGTTGTTGAGGTTGGACTTTTTTTCATATATATTATTATTATTACTTTGAGTTAAGATAGTTATGCAACCAATTACTATGGTTGTAATTGACTCTTCAGTGCTTATGTTATTATTATATTATTTTCAGAAGTTTGAACCATACCAATTTATATTGTTTGGAAGTAAGTTGCTTTCTCAAATCTGTGGATGGTAAAATTCCACCACACAATGAATCTGAGTTGGTCTTCTCACTTTTTTGATCTGGTTCACATGGACTTGATAACTGAGTGTTGCTAAGACTTTCCTTCGGATGTTCCTCGCACTAGTGTTGTACTTATCGAATGACAACCTTCGACGATTAAGTTGGCAAGGTTTGTATTTTTTGGGTGAGGTTGATAGGATTACCTCAATTTTTATTTTTACTGTTTGCCTCTCTAAAGGGCAAGAGTAGTGTCTCCTTTATAGAATTTGATGAGGCTTGATCCCCTTCTTTTAAGGATTGAGATCTCAACTCCTTCCCTTGAATCATGGCACTACAAGAAAGTTGACTTTTTTCAAAGGTTGTTACCATCGAAATAAGTATTAATAATCGTCGAAAAAAGTATTTGCGACAATTTTCAAGACCGTCGATACCCGTCGACTAAATCACTATCGAAAAAACTAATCGACGAATTCTCCACCCATCAATAAATGTTTTTTACATTTTTCGACGGTCAGCGACTGTCGATATATAATTTTATACACCGTTGAAACATCTAAACACAAAAGCATTGAAAATAATGCATCTATTCCAACTACAGGCAACCGTTGAAATAAAAAATATTATTATATGTTTCAACCGGTTTGACCGTCGAAATAAGTGAGATTGGTATATGTTACAACACTTTGTGACCATTGAAATAAATGAGATTGATGTGTTTTTCAATAGTTGTTAACCGTCGAAATATGATTTTGTACCATATGTTTCAACAGTCAGTGACCGTCAAAATAAGTTTATATATTTTTAAAAAAAAATTAAAATTGGATTTATCATAACCTGATTAAACATATAAACTAAATAAAATTGTGCAATAGTTAACTTCTATATAAAATGACACAAACCAAAATATCCCAAAACAAAATATTATCCTTTAAACCAAACTACAATATTTCAAACCAAAATACAATAGATCAATCCAAAATAGTCCAAACCAAAATACAATATTTGATTCCATAATAAACTAAAAAAAATATTCAAAACAAAATAGCAACAGCAAATGTCACCAAGATTGTATTAATTTGTTTGCTTTCCTACGTATATACACTACCTGTAATAAAGAGGAAAAGAATATGAAGGAAGCATAGTGCTAGAGTGCTTTATAAATAATTTTTTGAGTGCTAAGTGTTTAACAAACTCACCTACTACTGATTTTGGGTAAAATCATCAGATTGGGTTAAGGGTTGGGGCATTTGACTCATCAACTTTTTCATCATAACATTAAAATGATTATTTTATTGTTCCATTTGAGTAGCTTGTTTTTCTAGTAAGCTCTTAGCCTTATTTATTTGTGCCTCCAATGAGCCTATCTTAATATCAAATTCATTTTGTTTCTCCTCGGATTCTTTCAAACGTTGCTTGAGATCACAAACAATAGGCGAGGATGAGCCCCATATTTCTGTAGGGGTGACACTGTCCCCATAACCACGAACGCTCAAGACCAAACACCTCCACAAACATTTGATCTTCTGACATTTCCAAAGACCCCTCAATAAATTGAGCAGTAGGATTCCTAAATGTCATCTGAATTAAAAAAAAAAAAAAGAAACAATGAAATAAATATATAAATAATGAAACAAACAAACTAGCTATATGAAACAATGAAACAAACATATAAATAATGAAACAAACTAGTATTTGATCTTCATACCAATGCTTGTTCTGTTGTTTCATTCA
>JAOXJP010234422.1:0-10164 GCA_025762735.1 Platanus orientalis
GCATTGATGTGTTCACCCCCTAATGCCATCCTAATACATCAGGAAAAGCAGATTTCCGTATACAATCTTTTCCGCACTATTTGTAGTGCGGTATTATATGTGCTTTTAGTCTCCAGTGGTACAGGGAATATGGTTCTTGGGTTTGTGGGGGAGGGGGACAGACCTCCGATGTGATTTAATTTCATTATCGTGGACCCCATCCGCCACAAACTTGCATTTGGATTGGACCACTTTTTGCAGAATATATGTCTCAAATAAGATTCTCTGGGTCTATGAGGACCCTGTTACTACTGTGAATAATTTGAAAAAGGGATTTTTCTAAGATGGGACTCAACTTTTGCCAAAATTGCCAAACAATGTGGTAAATAAGTACCTTGCCCAAATCGGATCTGATTAAGGTATAATTACATTTTTAACCCTTTGCCTGCAAAATATATGAAAATGGAATCCAAATCAACCAAAGTTTTTTTAACAAAGAACATAAAGAATTTATGGCCAACCACATTTCTATTTCTAGTTAAATTTGATTTTACTTAAAATTTAAAAATGAAGAAGAAGATAAAGACTTGCAACACAGGCCTACTTTCCTCAAAAACTCTGATTTCCTTTCCATCGTAGAGGGAAGAAGACAGTATGATGTCTTCAAAACAGAGGGAAAAAAACAGAAAAAGAGAGAGAGAGAGAAGAGCAAAGGAACCCAAGGAACCCATCTGCAAGCCCGAACCCCAATCCAATCCCCTCTCTCTCCTTGTAAATTATAATATAACAAACAAAACAAAGAGAGCAAACAAGAAAAAAATGGTACAGCAAATTGCTGAGTTCGTTTGATGATTTTTGGTGAAATCGGTTCATTTGGAAAATTTGAAAAAAAAAATCAAGGGTAAAAAATGACAAAAAATTTAACAATTATAATTAACTATATACTTTACAAGTTTACCCTTATAAAATTCTTTTTGGGCAAAGTAATGATTTACCACACTTTTTGGCAAATTCGATAAAAGTTGGGTCTGATCTAACAAATTTCCCTTTGAAAAACTTTAAAAAGAAAATAAAAAATTACTAAATTGAAAAACTTTAAGAAAGTATTTTTCAAAGATGGCATTCCATTGGCTAAACGAGATATCAAGAGATATTCGTGATGCATAGTATTCTGCCTTTAAAGTAGAGGAGGCAGGTGGAGGATCAGCGGAAGCAACGGTGGGGAAGCCGATTTCATTCCAGAGAATGGCACCTGTCCTAGCAGTACCTGAACCAAGGGAAAATGCCCTCATCAAAATTAACCTTTGCAAAAAGAAGTGGAGGACGGCACCTTGAATGCAGAACTAGGGAAGAAGCTGCTACAACTAAATTGTCCGCAAGGACTCAAACATCTTCATGGTCCTATTAGAGATAGATAAAATGTAATTAAAATCCATAGGATTATTCTCTACAACATAAGAGTTACGCGCTTTCCACATGTGCCGAGTCTTCCAACACACTACCACAACAAACTCTAATTGATTGGACTTAACACTGTTGTCAAGGCATTTCACGTCAAACCATGAAAAAATCCATTAAAGGGAGGTCTTGTCAAAATCTCGAGGTGATTTGATAGAAAAATGAGAGGCAAACCAAACAAGAGAAGTGATATGACAAGAGACCAAAACAATGGAGAGTTGACTCGATATCAAAGTTGCAAATGGGACAAGTCTTGTCTAAATCTCGGATTCTTTTGGCCAGATAGTCCTAACTAGAATGTAATCTCTAATCGCCCTCCATAAGAAGTGGCAGTTCTTAAGAGGGTAGTTTAGGCCCCAAATCTTACTCCAAGGGAAAGTGTCCAATCTGTTAAGAGGGAGGACCTTAAGAGTGTTGTTAAACAATCATAGGAATTTTATATAAAACAATTAAAATGATGTTGCAATAATAATAGAAATCAAGCAATTAAATTGTTGTAAATAGAGTACTTCAAGTATTTGCAGAGAATTAATCAAATTATTCAATATACTATTAAAGAGAACTAATCAAACTAAATTAAACTATTAAAGAAATCAAATGGAAATGACATGTTAGTTTGTACCTAGAGGCACCATCATTAAAGGTATTCGTCTCCCTCCATTCTGATACGGAAGGGATTTGTTAACAACCGTCCCAAGATTCAATGACACCGATCTTCTTGGACCCGCACTATATAAAAAGACTCACAGTGAATGACAACAATTGTGGTTCAAACCCAACCAATACAACTTCAAAACTTCGACAAAATTTGAGTGGAGTTTCTACTATATTTTCATAAAAGATAGTTAGTAAAATAGAGAGAGAACAAGAGAGCATAAGAAATATGAGACATTGTTCAAGTGTGTTTAACATGAAAATCCCTTGTTTATAGACTCATTTGACGTCCATTGGCATGGGAAATGACAAATATTAATATCCAAAAACAACTTTGACTTTGACGTGTCTACACACTTCCCCATGAACAATTCTAAAAATTTTATAACGTTTATTTCTTCTCATTCTATGCAGTTTAAACATTTAAATTTTTTTTCGTATGTTTGAATATTCAAAAATATTTTCAAGTGTTCAAGGAAAGTGTTATTTCACTTAGACTTTCTCGAACGGTCAAAATTATTTTCGATCATTTGAACTCTGAACATTCAAAGATGATTTCGATTGTTCGAATAACTTAAGATTCAATACTTTGAATCTTAAATACAACAATCCCCCACATATTCAAAATATTAAAATGATTCAATTTGAATTTGAACCAATAAAAACTTAATGCAACGATACCAATGTCTTTTAGACTTTGAACTGATAGTTAAGATATATAGACCAAAATTTACTGGAGCTTAGTAGAGTAAACTCTTTTGAAAAATTCTCCATTTTTGTAAATTTGTTAAATCAACAAACCCACATTCAATTTTTCTCAAACATGATCATTCTATACGATTTGACACATTTAGGCCTTACGTTACTCCTAATTTTCATGAGTGCTCTAATAAACTTAGCCTAAATTCTCATAGGAAACGACTCCAGTTTCACACTCATATAGGTGAATCCAACATGTGTGAGTATATAATTATTATCTAGTTTAGATTGATCCACTCTAATATTGGATAAATCCAGAAGTCTGGATCGATCCAGGATACACGACATACTTGGTCTAGTTCATGGGAGGGAGGATTCCTTCCCCACTCCTTGTATCTTCCTTCTCCTTGGCTTAACAACCAAGCAAGATATTATAACACCTTGCCTTGCCTCTATGGGGCACCCTATCTCTTAAAGCTTCTTAATCCCCATTCTCGTTCCTTGCCCCCACCTTTCTTTCGCATCTTGATTTCACTCGATCGTTCTCGTAAAAAACACTAGGTTGTCCGGCTTGTTCTTTCCTATGGCCTTCCTTAATTACTTCCTAGATGCTTGATTGCTTAGTTTGATTTTCCATTGTTTATTGCTAGTTCACTTGTTAGTTTTTAATGCTTACTTGCTTTTTGTTTCATGTCTATATTCCATGCTAGGTAGTTTACATTATTTGAAAATTTTCTTGCTTTATAAATGCTTTCTTAAATGTTCCTGGTTGCATGCTTGCTCCACTAGCACTTGCATTATGTAAACCCACAAGCCTTGTCCCACCCCTTTCTACCTATTTAGGGGTAGGAAACCAGGATCAAGGCAAGGCAACAATCCCTATGCTATGTCTTGCCTAAGGTGGAAGGAGCATTTTTTTTTTTTCCATGGGGAAGTCAGCTCACTCTAGTATAGCAGTTTATTGACTCAAGTCAAGAGAAAGTTCAATCAACTAAAGCATAAGGCTAAAGGATCCTTTTTCTTTCATGATTCAGAAATCAAAAGAAAAGGCCTTAAAAAAGAAATCTACTTCCTTTCTAGTTGTGGTCCTACAAGCCCCATGATACACCCTACACTCCTTGGAGTTATTCAGCCAAATTAACCAAAGTCTAGACCTACTTCTGGACCGATCTAACAAAACCTATTTTTAACAGGTCTCTGTTTAGACACCTTGGATCAATCAGGATGATGCTAGATTGATTCAATAGAACCTGTTTTTAAACAAGGTTTTGTATAGGGACTTTGGATCAATCCAGGATCAGGTTGGATTGATCCAGCATGTCCAAAATGGAAAGATTTTATACAACTCACATGGGATCTCACGAATATTTTCTAACCATTGGGGCTCTTCGAATTGGGGTTTTCAATCCTCGACTTAAAAGGTAGCCCTTGCTAAAAACACAAGAAGAGAGATGGCAACAACATTGGAAAATCATTGATCATTCTTGTGAAAAAGAAGAGAGTTCTTGCTCTCTAAACTAAAAGTCTTTATGTGAGGGACTTACACATGATCACTGTTGGTTCTATATTAGAAAATCATTCAGTTGGTTGTGATTAAGGTTTATAAACCTTAACAAAACTAGAAAGCTCGGAGAGAAGAGCCTAAAAGAAGAAAATCTTTACGATCTTCATCTAGAAGCACTTTTCGAGGCAACAGAATGTGATTGGCATATCAACTTAGTGAGAGGCAATGATTCAACTTGTTAAGGATTCCACCGAAGATGAATCTTGACTTCTACGAAGTCATCAAGCATGTGCAACTTGTAAACCGAGAGGATTCTCATAAGGTTTTGTAAGTGTTTACAACATATGATATTTGTCTATAAACAATTGTGTGATAATATTTAATAAAAATTAAGTAGGTTGGTGAGGAGCTTTTTAGTGTGTACGTAGGTACCAAGTGCCAAACTACTTTATATCTGTGTGTTCATGTGCTTTTGTGAGAATTAATTATGTGATTCATTAATTGCTTATATGTTACTGCACTTTGAAAATTATTAAACACAAAATTTAGTTAGCTTGGGCATTCTCAAGTGCATGACATTTTTGCACCACCAACACATTAAGTGGAATTCATTAATATTGAAATTGCAATAGACTTAAGTTAACTAATCTAGCTAGAATTTAAAGCGGATGATATTATTTATTGACAAATATATTCAATTTGATTGAATTGATAGTGATTACAATCTTACCAAGTTGAATACGATTATTGTTATATATATATTGAATGGTTGTTTGTGATTGTTATATATATTATATTCTAAATTAACAATCATTTAATCCAATCTACCTAAAGGAGATTCGAAAGGTAGAATTCATTTTGACCAAAAGGATAAAGCATTGGGGTAGAATAGAGCTAAAAATAAAAATGTTGGAAAAATCCTAATCACCCCCCTTAGAATTATTCAAGATAACAAGTAGTAATTTCAAAGACATGAAAGGAGAGGAAAAGTGTTTTCATTTTAACTAGTGGTCATTTCTATCTTTTTTGTTTTTGTTTTTGTCTTGGTTAGGTTAGAGGCTTCTATTATAATGATACACAAAGATGACCCAGAGTTGGTACCTATGGTCCAATTGAACTAGTCAAAATTATATTTGGTGGGGGCATTAATGGACTGCCACCTACTATCGGAAAGGATCTTCTCCTGCCGGCCTATGACCTGTTAAGGTTCTGTCTAACAGGTGGCAGGAGATGATTGGTAGGAAAAATTGAAATGCGTTTTTCAAAAATTGTAATTTACTTTTTCCCTCCAATAGTGTCCTACCACCTGCTAGACAGGACCTTAACAGGTCATAAGCGGCTAGAGGATCCATCCTTCACCAACTATGGGTGTCTACAAGTCGAGCTGAGCCAAAGGTTCATCACACTATGGTCAAACTCAAGCTCGTTGTCATTAGCTTAAGGGCTGAGCTAAGCTCAAGCTCGGCTCAACTCACCAAATTGGTAGAAAGTTTAAAAATTGTTCCTTGGTGCTCCCAAAGTTGACTGAGCTCATTACAATCTGTAATGTTTTAAAGCTTGTTCTCTTAGTATCAAAAAAATATAATAATAATAATAATAATAATAAAAAAAAGGAAACGAAGAAAAAAAGTAGCTTGAAAAAAACACCAAACTCAAAAAGTGGTGCACTGGTCTATGTACACATTGAAAAAAAATCAAATTCTTTCATTTATTTAATGAATGTGTTGTACTTTTTTCTTAAATGCTTTTGATTTTTCATCAATAAAATACTTTGATGTGACATTACAAATTAGATAATAATTATATCAAATGCTTTAAAATCAAATTCTTTTTTGTTCTTGTAAAGTAATGAATGATGTTATGCTTCCTTGACATGATGATTAAACTAAACATACGAATATTATGGAATGTGTATAATATATTAATCTATATCTATATATTGCATACATATATTATATAATACACTTAACAAGCCGAGTTTTTTTTTTAGCAAACTGAGCTTAGTGTAGTTTGACCCAGATCATTTAGCAAAATGAACTCAAGTTCAGCTCATGACAAGTTGAGTTTTGAGCTGAGTTGACTCATTGATGGCCATGCCACCAACCAAAATTCAATGGAAAAGTAGTAGGAAAGGAAACTGTGGCTGGAGTCTGGAGATTCTAATCTGGTTTAGCTCGGCCTTTGATTAATTCGTTACCCAGCCACACGTAATGTAATCATTTCATTTGTACTTGTCAAGGCATCTGCAGGCATGAGGTGATGGTTGTAATGAGCTCAGTCAACTTTGGGAGAAACGAAGTCCCATAACATGAAATGACTAATGTTATCAAGCACAAATCCATACAGATTTCATTACAAACCATTCCATTGAAAAAATTCCTCGCTAATAATTGTGTTACAGCCTACAGAGGATCTGTACTCATCTTTACCGAAAACGTGTTTCGGGAGTGAAAGCTACTGTCATGACTGACTTTGACCGACTAGGCCCACCATTTCCCCAACCACAAATTTTTTGTTTTTTATAGGTACCAACCACCACGAACTTTCTCTCGAGGGACTTTCCGTAATCCAACAAATGTCCCGCTTGCAACGGCTATTTTTAGAGGATTTCAGACCCGTGAATGCACTGTTTTTTGGAAGAGTTTTGAGTGATTGTATTACACGTTGCTGCCCAACGCAGCCTTACACTTTGAAAAACTTCTATTTATTTGATTAGACTTCATTTTTAACATTAAAAGAGCTTTTGGAAAGTACTTAGTGGATTAAAAAGTAGAATGCAAAAAGTACTTTATTCTCCTAGTTTTATTATAGGATCCGACCTCCCACCTCTCAGGGACAATCAGTCACCGCAGTAGGCCCCCAGTAGTAATAAAAGTAATGACAGTCGCAACAGCAAGTGACACATTACCTAATAAAGGTAATAAAGGTGTTGAAGTTAAATGCACATGTGGCAACTCTCCTTTCTCCTTTGTATTAAAGTAAGACACACTTTATCCGTTCCTAAGTTACCCAAATACTCATTGCTGGGCATCGTAGTGCATTCTGATTGGAACGAGCAGGGTATCATTACATTTAGAATGCAGATTATTGGAAATCTTAGCACTCCACTCCTTATTACCCAAAAAGAAAACCACTCCCTCTCATTCCAAAGCAACTTATATTTACTTGGTTGTCGGTTACAAGACACATTTATTTTAGATTAGGGAAGATGGCCCAAGAGAGTCGCACCTACATTCCTCACCCTCCTCTAGTGGTAGACATGTAATTATTGCTACAGTGAATAAAATAATATTTTATAAGAAGAAGAATGTTGCATAATTTGAAATATTAAATGAATGTAATTAATATAAAATATTATTATTTTACTACTGTGACAGCTGGATGCGATGAAAGGTTTAAGTGGGTTAGCTGTTACAAGCATTAAGATATATTACAATACATATACACTTAAGGGCTTTCCTAAGGGTGTCAATTGGGTTGGGCTAATCCGAAGCACATGTCTGAGCCTAAAGATTGCTGGGGAGACGGGGGGAGGCTTTGGGCTGGGCTGAGTTCGTACCCAGCTTTCAGGCTTTTAGTTTTGTTCAGGCTGAGTTTCGACAAACTCACATTCAGTCCAAAGTGGGCCTGACCCAACCTGAAATAGTAATTAAACATAGCCCGGCCCAGTCCGGCCAGAAATTGGTATAAAATATAGCTTGACCTGACCTCGTCCAAAATTGGTATAGCTTAGCCTAATAAATATATGGCAGTTTTGGCCCATTATCAGTCCAAATTTAATTAATTAGGCATATGACCAAAGTACATAGGGTTAACAATGGAACCATTATCAACCCAAATTTAAAAGGAGTTTTAAGTTCGGTTGGCCCGATTTCCACCCAATGCTCATGATTTTAAAATGGACCGAGTTTGGGCTGACTACCTTGGCCTAAGTTCGAGATTGGGTTAAGTTTTGCTCCATGTAATTAAGTTTGGGATGACCTCAGCCCGGCCCAACCCAACTCGACCTGATTGACAGCCCTAGGCTTACCTCTCTTTTTTTTTTTTTTTTTTTTTTGTAGCTAATGCCTCACTGTTTGGTATGGGTATAACTAGAAAAGTACATTGCTTTGAATCTATTATATTACAGATGATACGCAAGTCATGAGTGTTAGAACCCAAATTAAATATTTTCAATATAATGATATTTAGATGGCTAAGAGAACATACTTCAACAGTAATATATAAGGTTATCGTTCATGGGTTTTAGGGTTATCTTTTGAGAAACTATATAGAAACCAACAATATTATTTTTGGGTTTATCTTCTTTTCTTTGCATTGTATGTGAGAGTGGTGTTTGGTTGTATCTTGTAAGTGCAAGTAAGGTATAAAAAGAAATATTGTAGGTCAATTGTATCCTAAAAATTTAATTGTCTGAATTCTATTGCACTGAGTAGGGACTTTTAAAGTCTTAAAGAAAACGATCTCCATACCACACCTTCGAGCAAAATAGAAACAATCCATGTGATCCTCTCAATTTTCCGACAAGACATATTATATTAGCCCTTACATCATCTTAGTACGGATCCTCTACTCTAAATTAAAGTCTGGCATTGATTGCGTTGCAACATGTACCCAAATTACACACCCATATTTGATTAATTGGGTATGTGTGTCTGTAGAACGATGTTAGACTTTAAGCTGAAGTAGAGGATCCCAACTCAAATCACCTCATCTCAAATTGAGAGATGTTCGCCTGTCTCAAATCAGCATTTCACACAAACCCTAACAGTATTTTGGGAAACATATATAGGGTTTTGTCATCTATATATTTATTTAAACACCCTCTCTGTCAATACATATTTACCAAACCCATGGTTGGCCATCTTGATTCATGGTAGGCTCCTTCTCCCTCTCCAACAATGTGCATTTATTGGAGACACCTCCCTTTAGGATTAACATCCCACTAAAAAACCCAAGGGAATAATTCTCACCCGCCAACAGTTTATGGTGGAAAAGCATTGCCCATCTGAAAATCAATAGTCTTGTGAGGAATAATTCAATGTCATAGAGCACGTTATAGGCCTCAGGGGATCTTCTCCTAACGGTAGATAAATTTGACAGCACGGGAGATGGAACACATAACCCCATAAAAAATAAAAAATAAAAAAATAAAAATTTTCACTTTTTTTGGATAAGTTTCCATCTCATGCGTTGGAAGTTCACACAGGAGAGGAATTTTTTTTTTCTGGTCATAGGCATCTTAAAGCCTATAAAACAATGAGCTACCACCATTTCTTCATAAAATATTAAGATCTTTGAACATGATACACAAGCAGGTAGAATAGCAATAAATAGCATCTTTCTATCCTGGATATTCATGAAACTCAACTCATTTAGAAATGTTATCAACGTCAATCTTTCGGCAATTGAATAGGATGTTGTTTAGGAAAGAACTTTAGAATCAGATGTACTTGCCCAACGAGAATTTCATTCGTACTGATGCATATGAATGACGCTAAGGGACGGACACATCAGTGCTGAAAAGTGATAAGCATCCCCCCAAAAGTGTAAGTCACTTTCGTCACTGATGCGTCAGCCCCTTGGTGCTGTTTGCACGCATCAGTTCGAACTTCATTCGTACCTAATCTCAGCCCCAAAAACCCAACGAGAAAGGCTCTGCCACGGAAGGGCATTAATTTTGTTTTGTCATCTAACAGTTGAACAATTAAAATAGATGGTGAATGCTTGATTGAATTTATTCAGTCACGTAGGAAAAAGGTTCAAGCTTATGTTCGGTCTGTTATAATGCCTCAGGGTGCCATATCAAGTGCACCACACTCCTGATGTGACCACTCAGGAGGGGGAATCAAAAACCTCCAAAAAGTGAA
>JAOXJP010234423.1:0-10164 GCA_025762735.1 Platanus orientalis
ACCAGGCCCAATGGATTTGTTCCTTCAATTGGGCTTAATTTGTAAATTTGAAGCCCATGTATGACTTTTAAGTTTTTGGTGTGTATTTGTGAGGGTGTAAGCCCTCATTTGTAATTTGTATAAAATTCAGGAGTCTACACTGTCATTTAGCTTTTTAATTTTACCGTTAAGGTAGACTTTTCTAGAAGCATCTTGATGAAAATGATTTTCCTAATCATTTGACTATAAAATCCAATGATTAGGCTCATTATGAGCAGCTAGAAATCTTATAAGAAAAATAAAAAACAAAGTGTCATCACTCTATGTGATAAATATCTCTTGCTTGTATTTACATATCCATCTATAGAGGCTTAAAAGCCTCCAAAAAAGGAGATTGTGAGCCTGCTAGAGCTCACTCTTAGTTGTTAAAGCTCGTGAGGTTAGGATTCCATGTTTTTAAACCCATTCTAAAAGCTTTGAGAGCTAGAAGTATGAGGTATATCAGTCTACTCTCTCTAAACTTTTGTTGATTTTGATTGACATATATTTTCATCACAACTGACTGTGTGCTCACAATCCTTATTCTATCATTGCATAGATGTTGTGGTTTTGGTTTGAGCTTTCTTTGGGCCTATCAACCTAAGAAAGAGGCATTGCATCAGAGATTGCATCTCTGTGATCTAAGGACCTAGAGTTATCCATTTAAACAACTCTCTATTTCCTATAGCTCACTGTTTACACAGTGCTTGTGTTTTTCATAATATATACTTGTTGTAGTCTTTACTTGAGCTTAACCTATATATTTACCTACTCTTAGAGGCTTTTTGTATTATAAATTTCATCTCTATTATTTATGCACTCATTGCCGTATATTTGCATATTTTAGAGGCTTATTTAGCTTTTTTGGAAGCTTGATAGTTTAATCTATATTGAGCATTTATTTGGGTTTATAGAACTTGCTATTGGGAGATTTTTTCCCAAACACATTTTCACTATTTTTAGTGATTGCCTTGGCCAGAGACACCAGAGGTTGTGTGTACCTTGGCCGGAGACACTAAGGTTAAAGAGTTCTTGTTGGAGACACCAATGATGGATTAAGAGCGTGCTAGAGACACTATATGCAAGTGCTTACCGAAGACACCAAGCTCATGTATTTGGGTTGATTGATTTCCATTGTAATAGTTATATTCTATCAACAAAAATCAATAGGCTCGATGAAGAGATTTTGGAGAGTGGATGTAAGCCCCGAAGTGGCTAAACCACTATAAATCTTGTGCCTCTTGTGTGTAAGTGTGTGATTGTGCATTGCCTTATGTCTATCTTCAGCACATCTACTTGATTACTTGCATTTATCTCATTTAGCATTTAAGTAATCTAACACACTTGTCAGCATCCTCACACACTCACTTAGGGAAAATCAATTCCACTTAGAACAACCTAAATCACTAAGTAACTGATCTAATCAATACCTTCCACTAGAGGTAAGTAATTCAAGTAGAAACTTCAAAGAACTAGGAAAGAATTTTGAGTAGTCCTATTCAACCCTCCTCTAGGACATTTCCTCTAGTCCCTTAGGAATTTTAGTGCAATGTACTCAAATGGGAATGCCAGAAGAGCATCACTAAACAGGACTACCACATCCTCACCAAAGACCTTATGATTCATTGACTTCCCTCATTAGAGATCATCATTGTCCATACAGGGGAGGTCATCATGGATCAAGGACACGGTATGTATCATCTCCACAGCACATGCCTTTAGCATGGCCTTCACTTCATTGCCTTCAATGATCTCACATGTGGCAATGTAGAGAATCGGGTGTATGCGCTTGCCACCGACGTGGAGAGAGTACTGCATTGCTTCATGGATCTTCCCAGGGTCTCTAAGTAAAACATCCCCATCAAGGGATTATTTAATAGAATTACACTTCTAAAGCATGTAAGCTTTGAATTTGAAGTTCGTCTCCATTCCATCTGGGTTTCTTTTGGGCTATCTCCTTCTTTGAGCTTCTCCTCATTTGCAATATGTACTACAGAGATAAAGGAATAAGAAGAGTTGGGTCATTTTCTCCTTGGAGACTCCTTGGAGATGAGAGAGACACAAGTATCCTTCTCAAGGGATTAAACATTGAACAAGTTGTCTGGATCTACCTACATCTTTTGACACTAAATAGGTTTGAACCGATGAACCTAAACTCAAAGAACTCATTTCTCTCTCTCTAGATTGATTTGATTTAAGAGAAGAAAGTATCCAAAAACAAAAAATTTAAGGTTCTTACACCTTTTGAGAGGGAAGTGTTAGTTAAGCACTCTTATCTTCTATTACCATGAAAGTAATGTTGAATCTCTCAAAGACAAAGTCGGTGAAAAGAAAAATCAACACACACACACACAAAAGAAAAATCCGCCGAAAATTCATCTCCGAAAGACATGTTCCTCACTAGACTACCAATTGATGTGCCTGATCCAATGGCTCTTACCCTTTGTTGGACCACCGTTGGTTCCTACATGTTCGGTCATTAACCCCTTCCCTACTAGCATAAATGCCAACTGTACAACATGCAACCTGCTATCAAGAACACCTCACCATCTAAAACCCAAATTGGTTCCTTAACTAGCATGCTTGTAGACCAAACTAACTTCATCTCTTCTTTTTCTTCAAATTTTGATTATCTTTCAAATTCATCAGTGGTGGTAGAGAGGCTTTAATCTTCCCAAGGCCATCAAGCTCCAGTGTTCTCTATGTAATGTCATGTTTTTGGCTCAATTTCTCTGTTTCACCTCCCCTATCTCGACCCTTGCCTCTCATCCTTCTTCTTCTTTGCACCATCACCACCATCCCAACAATCGCAAACGTAAGTAGGCGGTGGCGACGAATCATCTTCCTCCTACTAGGTCCCACTACTTTCCATGGCCAATCATGCTTATTGCACCCTTAGATTAATTTCAAGGCATGGATCATGCTAATTAGATCGTTTGATTAATTTTGGGGCGTTGCCCTTACTAATTAGACCATCAGATTAATTTTAAGGTGTTGATCATCTAATCAACCCATTTGATTAATGTCAAGGTATTGATCATGCTAATTAGATTGTCTAATTAATTTTAGAGTGTTGATCATGCTAATCAGATCATTAGCCAATGAGTTCATCATTTGAATGGTCTTGATTGAGTTTGGTATAGCTCCCATGTGCTCATTTTAGGATTATTGGATCGAAATATACTCATGATGAGACATTAGTATGGTTTTTGTAAAATTTTATCGACGCATGAGTGTTTTGGTTTTTATATGGGCCAGGGGCATTTTCATCATCAAAATACTCTCCCATATTCCATAAAGGTAGTTTTGGGTTTATCCATTAATTTTTGGTCACTTAATTTGTTTGACTATTGGTCAACGATGGACAACTAACAACAAGGTGTGTTTTGACATCTATAGTGTTGGTCAAGAGGTTTTTTTTTTTTTTTTGTAATTATTGCTAGATGAGGGGGGAATCTATATAATATTAGATAGTCTAGGGGTGGTCTATGTAATTAACCCATAAATAAATAACTATATATAACCAATAAATTTTAGGGGATTTAATTATTTATTTGTTAGGGATTTAGTAGGTCACGTAACCCAAAAGTTACTTGTGATTAGGTGACAAATGGGGTAATATTGGGAAAAAACTTGTATAAAAGGGTATTTTGGTCATTTTCAATTTCTTGAAGGATCAAGTACAACAAAAGTTGGGGAGGTCTTTCTTATAAATAAATTAAAAAATTTAGGTGGAGTTATAAAGAAATTTAATGAAGGGGATTAAAGGGCAAAAAGTATCACAAGGGCAATTTAGGTAATAATGAAGAAGGGGAGGGGTGTCGGTTGCTCATTTCGACCAGACTCCCCCTCCCAATAAAAGAATGGAAGGAGAAAGGGAAAAAGTGGTATAGGAAGAAGAATAAAAAGAAGATGAGGAAGGTGGAACATGAGAGAAGTGAGAGGGGAGGAGGATCTGTGGAGCAAGAGAGGATGTGAATCATTCCATTGTTTTACCTACATCAGCATCGAATATCTCTACTTCTACACCCAAAATACCATCTTCCATTCCTTCACCAGAAGTCATAACTTTATCTCCTTCTAGACCCATTTCTTCACCTCCTTCAACTACTAGCTCTCCTCATTTAGGCACTTGTTGCTTGACTCGGCCCCACAATCCATCATCATATTTACAAGACCACCATTTCTCTTTTGTTACACCTCTTCGTGGCCCCATCTCTTCAGTTCCTTTTTTTTTTTGGGTAAGGATCTCTTTAGTTCCTAATTCCAAAATTACTTACCTAATTCAACGTTTCATTTCCTAGGTTGTGTTGTCTCCAACACATTATACTTTCACCATTACAATTAGCTCTGATTTTTTCAAACTTAAAACCTTTCAATAGACTGTTCAAAACTCAAAGTGTATGAAATCATGAAAGCTAAAATAGAAGCTCTCGAGTGAAACCAAATATTGACAGTTCAACCTCTCCTCTTTGGAAAAAACCCAATTGGAAGTAAGTAGGTCTACGAAATAAATATCACTCTGATGGATTTATTGAGTACTACAAAGCACGTCTTGTGGCCAATGATTATAATCAGATATAAGGACTTGATTTTTTTCTATAGTTTCTAAGCATGTCATTGTTTGTTGCTTGCTTGCAGTTGCATCCGATAAGTGTTGGCCTTTATTTTAGTTGGATGTTAATAATGCATTTTTGTATGGTGATTTCAATGATAAGGTTTATATATTACTTCCACCTGATTTTACCACAAAGGGGGAGAATTTAGTTTGTCGACTTTGCAAGTCACTTTATAGTCTTAGACATGTATCACGTAATTGGTTCACCAAATTCTCATAAGCCCTTCGTCATGCTGCCTCAAAGAGGTGGGAGTTCACACGTGTGTTTGATAAAAAACGGTGTGAACTAAAACACCAACTTGTTCGGCACATATTTTTTGTAGTTCCTAATTGAAATTTCTTCAGTCCAACTCATTGCTGTCAAAGTGATTGAATCGAATAAAGTGCGAATCTTTATCATCCATATTAAAAGTGGGGATATGTTCCAAGTAATTTAAAATTCGGTGAGCTTTTGTGTTTACAATTCTTGCCAAACCAGAGTTTGAAACGTCTGGGAGTGTGAGCACTTTGAAAACCAAGTTTTATAATAATAAGAGAAGAGGCGTAATTCGGTATTACAAATAACCTTGTTATCTGGGGTGTAATAGTAACTAGGTAGAGAATATATATTTTTTTTTGTTGCAATCCAATGGTGATTAAACAAACCATCATATTTAGTAGACGCCCATATTTGTGTGGGGTGCCTTTTTGGCTGTGAAGCTTATAGTTCACTATTCTATGTCATCATCTTTCTCCCAGCTCCCAAGATGGGAATAAAGTGCCTTCGAAAGCAAAGGCTTAGTGAGCTGTTTCTTTCCGCTGTATAGAGAAGATAAGAAATTCCAAAATCTCCAAAGCATGTTACAATACACTGAATTGGGTCCCTCTAAAATGATTCCATTGCTCTTCATGAGAGTCACGTTTCCCTTTCTTTCTTTTTTTTAATAAGTTCCTGGGGCTTGATTCAAGAAACCAAACATAAAATGCAGAGGGCTAGGTGTGCGTCTTCTGGCTAGCTAGGAAGTTGATAGGAACCATACGCCAGTTGCACAGTCAATCGAGTGGCTCTCTTTCGACGTCCGGACTCACTTGGGGTGTCTTTGATTAGCTTATATTTAATGAAGAATAGAATGTTTGAATTATAACAACATACACAATATTCAGTTACCTTTAATAAAGTTTTGAAGGTCACATGCCATTGTGTTGATCCATATTTTCTTTTTTATCATTGCAGGGATCTTGTGCAAGCGAGGGACCACAGATGAGATGGGTGTGCTAAATTTAGAAAATTAATACGTTTGAAGGAACATTTGCTTGGTTGAATTGGCATTCTCCTAATGGTTATCGTCTTACATAATTTCTACCTCATTCATCCAATCCCTTTACACTTCTCGATAACTTGGCGTGGAGGATTGATCTAGTCCCTGCAAAGATTATAAATCTCTCATACCCGGGGCTTGGGAAATAATTTATACTGCAAGCCATCTGAGGTAGTGAGCAGAGAGAGCCACCCGCTCTTGTTTCTTCTTTAATTACTCTTTTGAGCAGCATGGGCAGTTCTGAACAAGCAGAAGGGAAATATAACCCTCACTGGACAGCAGTAAGTTTAATGTGTCTCATTCTCGTTATTAGTTCATAGATATTCTCTAAAGTATGTATCTTTTTTTTTTTTACTGCGTTTATTATATATGTGATTTTATTCTAAGACTATATTTCAAAGTACTGAACCCTAAAATAACGCACTTTGCATTAGAGTGATGAAGAGTTTAAAGAAGACCCAAAAGAGAAATCCACATTTTACATCCCTGCAAGGGCTTTAAACATCATTTGGGGCAATGATAAGCGTTTCTGGCAATGGACCAATATTGACAAAGAAGAACATATGTAAGGAACCAACATTTCTTTTTCAGTTTCATTTAATTTCTTTTTAAGCCCAGAATATAATTACAGTTTTATTTATTTTGTTAACAATTTACAATCTCTATCCCAAAACTAAACTCATTTTATGTGTGAGGGGGTCATGATAGTTTCAAAGAAGGCGCTGAGCTCCTTCAAGTCAACTGGATAGAAGTCACTCGGAAATTGGATCTCTCTCTGCCCAACCTTTCCCGGTTGGTAACATATGAAATCTTCTACATTGTGAAGTTCAAGGTGGATGCATTTGGCTGGCATTCAGCTCCGATCAAGTTCAAGATAACAATTAATGGAAAGGAGAGTGACAAGAGTGAGACACTGGAGTCCTACAGGAAGAGACATGGCATATGGCATGAGATCTATGGCGGCGAATTCACTGTTCCGGACAACAAATTGGGCATTGTTGAGTTTGGTATGTATGAAGTTGAGAGTGATTGGTGGAAGGGCAGCATTGTACTTGAAGGTGTTAAGGTTAAGCCAAAAACTGGTTCAAATGCTTAAAACTAGAGGGAACGCTCACACTTTCCACTCATCCGTTTCTTAGGTCCAAAATTCACCTAGAATGTAACTCACTTATTCTTAGCTATTTCAATGAGATACCAGTCTTTGTATTAAATGTTAAAGAATGCTAAATGAAACTGGGATTATATATTGTTGGCAATATCTGTTAGGATTTTACCTAATCCACGTTCCTAGGATGCAATATTAATAAAAAACAAAACAAACAAACAAGAACACTACAACGATTTACGTGGAAAACCCAAGATCAGGATAAAACCAAGGAGCCATAAAAGTTTCACTATGGTGGAAGAAAAATATGCGCTACCAAAAAAAAGGTTTTTAACAATGGTCAAAACCGCTACTAACTCCCACCAAAACCGATGCTATAGGTAACAAGACCTTATACCAACAGCTTAAAAAACCATCACTATATTTCCACCGACCGTCGCTTAGGTACCATCACTTAAAGCATATAGCGATGGTTTTGGTGACCATTGGTATAAAAAAGAATATAATGACGGTCATCTATTGTAGCTTTTATAACCGTCGATGTTGATCAATATTTATTTATATATACCACCAACTATTGCAGTGGAACAAAACCGCTGTTACATTCTTCACATATAGCAGTAGTGTTATAACCACTGCTAAAAAATTATTCTGATGAACTATAATAACGATTATGAAATAGCAACTACATCTTACATATATAGTGATAATTAGAAAACTGCTGCAGTAAGTTTATTTTGATAGACAATAGCAATGCTTATAAAAATGACACTATAAGTCTAATAATTGAAAAGGAAATGATGATAGTTTTTTACCATTGCTATTTCATATATTTCTAAGATATATAGCAACAATTGAAACTGTCGCTACATATTTGAAAAATACAATTTTTTAATTAAATAACTCGACTTTAATTTTTAAGTTTAATTACAATTAGAAATCCATAATTAATAAGAAAAATGCACAACGCTATATTTAAAAGTCAAATTAAATATAAAAGATATAAAATTGTAGCTCACCTCATTAAAAAAGTAGATCAAATAGTACATACACTTGTCTCAACTTAAATTACTCAAAAGATTAAAAAAAAAAAAAAAAAAAAACTATCAAAAGTAAACATGAAGTCCGCTACATTATCCAACTTGATCACTCTATATTTTATCATTACTTGTTACACAAACAACAATGAACAGAAATTTTCATTTTCAATTTTCATAATATATAAATGAAATGAACCAATAATAAACAATCAAACCACAATAAAAGTTCAAATCATAAAAAACAAGCATTTTATTATATTTGCATTTGTCTCATTTTATTGAGATTAGGTGAGGAATCTATAGATCATTTTTATTGAAATTTCGACAACAAAACGACTATAATATAGACTCTTGGGGATGAATAGTGACCCCCAGTTCATTTTATTTAAATTCACCTGATAAACCACAATTAAATAACACACCTAAGATATCAAACATCTAGAAAACATCATTGCTGTCCGCCCAGTAGCTTTATATCTATATATAGTAATATTGCAATAATATATAAAGAAAGAAATTTACTGTATAGTTGCATTTCATGACTTAAAAAAGATGTTCTTTTTTAAACTTGTTGCAAACCTTGATCATGAGCACCACTAACCATGTCTTCAACTTGAAATATAAAATAAACAAATCCAATTATAATGCTAAATAACAAAGCATATTTTCTAGGAAATATAGCATAAAGTAAAATGTAATCATAACCCTGTAAACCAGTAATAAAAGCCTATGGGGTATCCATTTGACAAATCAAAAGGGCTAATTATTAATTTTAGAAATGATAGAGAATACTAAGTTCTTCCAATATATGATAGGTAAAGGCTATACCCCTCAGACCAAATGCAACCATTTTGGTATTTCTATACAGTCCTAACTTTTGGATGCATTTTGATAGAATCAGTGATGTTAATTATTGGTATCATATGAAGCAAAAAAGACATAAAAACCTAAAATATTAATAGATAGAAGCTTTTCAGCAGCTTCACTTCCTTCAATTATCACCATTTACACTCCATCTCACACTTACTGTAGATAGGCTTTAGAATCCAAGAGCTTGGACTTTCAGGGAGTTGCCATTTATCATGAACTTTAATATGTTAATCAATAATGAGAAAAATGTGCACTAATGGGATAAGCAACACGAACAAATATGGTTGTAAGAAGAGATTCCTACTAAATCTAGTTTGATAAAAACTTATCATAACCAACAGTTTCCTATTAGCAGCCTTGATAGAAAGATGATAAGAAGAAAGCAAGCTTTGGCCTTTTAACTTCAGTCCTTTCTTATCACACAAGAACAAAACCAAAGAAAGAAGGTAAGGAATCAGTATTTGAATTAATTAAAACATAAATATGGGCTTCCTCAATGATTCAATGAGAGAGGTTTGTAAAAGTTGGAAGAATGTCAAAGAATCTCACTAAAATCTGCAGACAAATATTTTTCTTCACATAGAAAAGAAGAAAAGCCACTGTAGTGTAACAATATAGGTCTTGATCTTTTTTTCTTTATTTTTGAGAGCCAGCATCATCATCCATACAGTATCTTCTCAGGTGGCAATATCTCAGTAACAATATAGAGATGATGCTAGCTCACTGAAGAGCTTTAAGAGCCATTTGTTAACAGTTCTAACTATATACATCTTTCTCTAACAAAACCTCTAAGCTATCAAGTAAAACAGAGAAAACCAACCAACCCACAAGAAAAATGGTCTTGTTTGTCCCACATCTGAAGACATGGTCGATGCTTCCTAGGCCAAAAACCTTTTCTGGGTAAACGACTAAGAACTCGATACAGACAAGAAGTAGGATAAGTATCCTATAAGTACAGAAAACCATGGTTTCTACACAGAAACAATAGGAATAGAAATCTCTCCTTTAGAGTAATAAGAGAATAAGCAGGCAGCTCTGAGACTGTAACCCTTCGATTCTTGTACATATAAGCTTGCTCTTGGACTCATAGCTGACTTGCCACATCATCCGACCACGCTTATGTGTACGTGGAGTGAAATCATCTGCGGCACCCTCCCTGATGGGACACTCGGGGGGGGGGGGGGGGGGAAAAAAAAACCGCCAAAAAGTGAATTG
>JAOXJP010234424.1:0-10164 GCA_025762735.1 Platanus orientalis
GGGTGGCGGGGGGGGGGGGGCGGGAGCTAGTTGGCTATCCACAAATGAGAGTTTATACTTATTATGCAATGCACACCATTTAAAAAGGTAATGATATTGGGGGAGGCCCACAAATTAATCTGTTGGGACAGGAGATGGACACTTACCCTTAAAAATGAAAATTCATTTTTTTTGAAGTATGTAGCATGTCTCCCATCTTGACAGATTAATCTATGGGTAGGAGAGGATCCCTTGACTGGGGTGGGGGTTGTTTGTGTATCCACAAATGAAAATTTACCCTTATTATGCAATGCACACCATTTAAAAAGGTAATGATACTTGGGGGGTTGTTTGTGTTACCACAAATGAGAGTTTACACTTATTATGCAATGCACACGATTTATAAGGTAACCAATATTTTAAGAAATAAAAAATATTTATAATGAATTAACAACAATTCTGAAGCCATCATTTAACCGTGAAAGGCCTTGATATAAAACATAGTAGCTTGGCTAATGCATTACTAGTGAAGCCGCCTCTTCTCAACTCATTTAGTGGACGTATTTGTATAATCCGGGTCCATCCCTCCGTTTTCTGGTCTCAAAAGTCTAGTCTTGCATGTTAATTGTCGCATCACTAAAGAATTGGAGGAAATGCAGTGATTTGTTTTTAGCCAAGGAAGGCATCCAGCTTTAGAAGGAGATATTTCATCGTTTAACAAGGGATTCTTGATTTCTTTTTGGTAATAAACTACGGATAATTGATGTGTTTGGACAAATGTGTATTTTGTCACCTAATATTTGTGGAATCAGGGCCTAATGAGGTGGGATTAAAGTCTAAGGTCGAAGAAATATATCACTTAAATGAATCATAAATCCTCATTTTAACATCAGCTGTAGCTCAAAAACATTATTTCCAGAAATTGAGTTTAAAAGATTTCCAGTAGATCCTTAATCCAGGAACCATATCCCCTGTACCACTCATACCATGTAACACTTGTACCACAAGACACAAGGGGATATGGTTCCATTAAACCAAAACCTAGACTGTACACGTGCCCCACTATCGTTTAAGGACATGCTCATTCAGTTATGTTCAACTGTAGGGCAAATTGCGGTCCGAAAAACCAACAAAATCCATCATTTTAGTTCTCAAATTATCTATTTTTGTTAAATTTGCTATTTCAGAAAAGTCCAATTGTCATTTATTTTGAGAATATTTGATGCGCTACTTTTTTTAGGAATATCTTAATAATTTATTTTAAAGAATATTAGAGCAGTTTTGGATGGATTTCAGAATTATATATTTTTAATAGTTTTCTTCTTTTTAGCATTTTCTAATGTAATTGAAATTTAAAGTTGTTCAAGAAGTTTGTATTTTGAATCTTTGAGGTCTTAGGTTTATATATGTTTCATAGTAATCGAATTAAGACTTTGAATTATTGAATAAAGTTTGATTTAACAAGAGTTTTCTTTGCCAAATTTTTGGTATTTTCCTTTGGAAAAACCAACAAATTCCATTGTTCCCCGTAATTTCATTTGTGAAAATCAACATGTTTGTAAAAGTTTGATCTCAATCAGTTAGTCGAATTCATCCCTAAGGCTCGTTGCATAAAAAACATGGCCATCATTGTTGATATAATGACAAATACGCAATTGTTTGGCTTGTAGAGGAAACAAAGAACAAGAGATGCATTCACAATTTTGTGGTTTCTCATCTTCTTCACATATTCATTGGATTGGCAGGAGCCAGCAGGGTCTGGTTCCGGGCGTTCTGGTCCATTCTGCCTAGCCGGTTGGGGATTTAGAGCAAGGAAGCAGCCAAACATCATATAATTCTAGTCTATTTCATTTTGGTTGTGCGTCACATCTAATACCTTCATTGTATCTTTTTTCTAGTAAAACAATTCACATGAATTCTGTTTGTAGTCAAATGGATTTTGGCTTTCGTTCCATATGCCCTGAATTCAGGGCCAAGTTCAACCAACCCATGATAGAAGCTTTTTGAGAAGCAGCCCGGAATTAACTAAAGGAAAATATTGTTTAGCCATGTAAGACGCCAAAGAAAACAAGCTAAGCATGTCATCTGACTAATGCACCACCTAGTGTTGAAAAAATATCAGAAAATCAAGCAAGAAGGAAGAGCGAAACACAGTTCGTATCATCTCCATTTCCAATGGAGTAAACTCCGGCAGCCCATAATCCGTCCCCATGACACTAAACCTGACAAGGGATAGTATGACAAGATCATCTTTCTTCTCAATATTTATGTACTTGCTCATGATCATGGTTTAAATAGATGGGATTCTTCACTAAAAACACCCTAATATATCTCTTGACAGGCAAGGTTTTGCATCAATTGAATCGCTATTAACAATAAAATGATCAATACTCAATATAAGAACCCAATACAATAAAAAAGAATAAGGTTTAATTAACTTTTTTACATAAGTATTCCGTTATTATCATATCTTATATATTTACCCCCTCCCCCTTCAAAAAAAAAAAAAAAAAAAAGAAAATAATAATAAAGACCCCAAAAGCATAGGGCATACTAATATATCTCTTAAATAAAACAATTAACTCTCCTTAAACCCTAAGGCAGTAAGAGAGGTTAGAGTTAATAGAGTTAATATATTTCAACACTCCCCCTTGGAAGGGGCACTCCTAGACAATGAATGCGGGGGAGCTAGGTACGAATACATAGAACGTGTATACATGTGCCGAGCCCAGGAGAATAATTGCATTCATGGGAGATTTGAATTCATGACCTAAAACCGACTCTAAACCATCCTTCCTAAAACCCAAGGTAATAAGAGAAGTTAAGAGTTAATATACTTTGATATATTTCAATAATATCAACTATAAGGGTGTATATAGAAATTAGAAATCAAAGCGGAAAATAACTTGCCCACACTCCCTAGAGCTTGACCCGCCTCTTGCACTTCTGTTCCTTAATCGCTTGGCTAGTTATGTTAACAGTCATGGTGCAATTCATTCTCACGATAACATGTCGTTTAAAGATATTGAGTATGTTCACCCTTCCACCCATCCTAGTGTAGCTTCCCATCGTTAGCAACCCCGAACTGATATCATTCTTCAGGTTCGGATCATTTACTAGCCGGTCGGGGATCATCTCCACCGTAATATTCATCCGCAGTGTTCGTCGTGCTTTGGCCCGGCCGGGGCCGTTGCGGGCCTCCCCGACAGCGGTCCCCCGGTAGTAGAGGGTTGTACTGGTGTTGCTGAATTTGAAGGAAGCTATGTTTGGATTCTTGACGGAGACGTCGGCGGTCAGTGTCATGTTGACGCCGGGGGCCGGAGTCGTCTTATTGATAAGAACTAAATGATCGACCCTCACGGAGTTCATCTTAATTTTAGGATCTTTGACACGAAACACAGTGAACACAAGCACTAAGATAACCGCAGCCTGAATCAACAACAGTGCCATGACACACCCACAGCATTTGATACACTTTCTCCGGCAAAGCTTCTCCGATCGCAACACGGCGATTTCTTCGTCACTGCTGATCCGATAGGCGGCAGATGCCAAGGGCCTGACCTGCTCCTTCTCGGCCATGATCGGAGTTGGTTCTTTGGTGAAGGGGGAGGGGGGAGGGGTGTTGGGGTCGGGTAGTGTTTGGTAGATGCTTACATATATAACCTTATCAAGGGATGCAATGCTTAATGGTAAGTTAATAAATGTATATCAGTGGAGAGTGCTTACACTTCTTCAAGGTGCTGATAGCTGCTTTTGTAGAATTTTTATAAGTCTTTGACTTCAGTTCCATATTTTTTGTTCTGTTTCTGCAGAGGGGTTATAGTCTTGCATTCCTACCCGTAGACTCTGGTTCTATTACATGACGCTTATTGGGTTCATATTCATGACCTTCTAGAAAAGTTCGTGCTTAACACGAGTATATATATTATAAGCCGTTGAAGTTGAATCTCAAGGATCACAATGACTTTTTGTTTATTTCTTAAGGGCATGTTTGGCAGCCACCTGTAATGTAATCATTCTTAAATAAAGCAATTAACTGTCTCTCCTAAAACCCTAAGATTGTAGGAGCGGTTAGAGTTAATATAGTTAATATATTTCAACACTTCCCCTCAAGAATATCGACAATGAACCAAGGGAGCTAGGTGCGAGTGTCCGGGAGAATAATTGCATCCACAGGAAGATTTGAACTCGTGACCTAAAACCTGCTTTGATACCATAATAAATAAAGCAATAAACCATCTCTCCTAAAACCCTAAGGTTGTAGGGATCGGTTTATGAATGCTTTCCTTAACAAACGCTCATCACTGCTCCTTGTCAGGGGTGGACACATCAGCATTGAAAAGTGATTTTCACTTTTTTTGGGGCTGTGTATTCACTTTTCGACGCTGATGTGCCCACCGCCTGACAAGGAGCAGTGGTTAGCATTCGTTAAGGTAAGCATTTTTTTATCCATTCACAAAAATTCTCTCCCGAAGAAACGATGTCACATTTACCTACGTTAATTACATTCATTTGCCTATAACAATGATTGTAGACCCTATGTAAAGACCATATGATTGAAATATTGTCTTAAGGATTGAAAGAAGACTTTGTGCAAAAGCTATTTGATTTTGGGATTTTGTTATTTAATTGTTGGTGCAACAAAAACAATCATGATATTCTACATGATGAGATACGAGCCTAAACCACTAACATTCTATACAATAAAGAACAAGGTAATAGGAAAAAAAAAGTCAGCAATCACAAGATGAAGATATTTACATGGTTCAGCCAAGATGCCAACACCAGAAAGATTGTTTTTTCACTATATTAGAAAAGTAAAAGATGTACACAATTCTCTAGCTCAAACTTTCGCCCTAGAACCCAAGCCATTAACCCTATTACATCCTTCTCTCTTAATTCTATGAAAAATCTTTATTCTTTCATTCTCTTACAACTTTGAAAAGACTTTGTTTTTTCATATTGAAAAAACCTTTCAAAGAGAAAACCCTTGAGAATAATAAGCTAAAAAACTATCAACCCTAACCTCTCTCATATCTCATATAAGGAGATATATAAAGAATCTTAGTCGTGTGAGGCCAAGGAAAGAGCACCCACATGTTTCTATTTCTCCTAATTGGAGAAGGAAACCAACTCATATAGAAAGTTTCTTTTTAACTAGAAACTTACCTATAACTCAACATTATATAACGATTACTATTACTTTATTATACATCTCAAGAACTAATCAAATAGTTTTTCCAATACTCCATCATGTTCCATTTTTATAAATTAAACTATGATATTAAAAGCATTTGAACATTATATTAGGAAAATGTTTTACAATTTTGTGTGTCTTTGATTTAGGACTAGAAGACATGTTACACACCAGTCCTATAACGCATGTCTATTTTCATATCTCATTCATAATTTTTGTGAACTTGGACCTAACACTGGATGGGTCTCACCTATTGGGAATGCTTAGGCCAAAAATCATTTGATATATGGACCTTTTAAGAGTTTTGGTATTTTTCTTTTACCATGCAAATGTAACACAAAAAAACGGGTGCAATCATCTGATCATGCTGATTCTGGACATAGACAATTTCTTTGATGGAATTCTTACCTTTTGTGTTGGAGTACTGTTATATAATTCTTGAACCCTCAAAGACAAGATCTTTCCTAGCTCCAACTAGAGAGGAAAAAAACGTCATTAAAATATTAAAAATTGTTTGGAATTATACTTTACTTTTCTTGGGGGATATAGGTACACTAAAGGTCCCTTACCAAAATAAAAAGGTAAAAATAAAGGGCAGAAATTGTAGTTATAGGTAAAGTTTAGGTGAAATAAGTTATTTTTTCCAATAAAGTTCAATGAGGTTCATCATGTGAAACTTTGGGTCTACACAAACCAATGCCATAGGCCCCAACCGAAAAGCACTATCTTAGAACTCTCTTCTCTTGGGTTTGATAGAAATATAATTATGCTCTACAGCCTATGGGGTTAATTCCACAGACTTGGGTTCCAAACCCGTCTTCACCTATTAATTACTAACCACTGAACCCCTTGTTTATAAAAAAAAAAAACCCAAGGTACTGATTTTTATTTTGATTCTCGGAATGCCCCATATGGCTTAAATGTGCTCTCTTACCAAGTTATTTATCATTCAAACCTCAATCTCAATATCAATGTTTAAAACCTCAATGGGTGGTGTAGTTGGCCAGGGTCACGCTTCATGAGGTGGAGGTCTGAGTTTGAAGCACACCCCCGTCGGGCCACATGCCCCAAGGACAGAGTCAGGTGCTTTAAGAGGTCTGGATACCTCAGTTATCAAAAAAAAAAGATACACACCATGTAACCAAGATTAAGATTTCACTCAGTTGTAGAACCTCATTACTCTTTTTCTTTTTCTTTTTTTTAAATAAGAACCTCACTACTCTATCATCCCAAGAAATAAGGTTCCAAAATAGTTTTTTTCCTGCACGAGTCCATGACTGTGGGCATTTATTCCAACTCAACCCTTTAAAAGGAGCAAAATTATCAACAATGAAGAGATTTCGTGGGATAAATTTAGGGGACGTGTTGAAATTAAGTGCTTGTTTTATAGGTAGATATGTTAATAGAATATAGAACAGAGAAATTGTAGCTTACATAGTTTGGGGAAACAATAAAGTTTGGCAAAAAGATGCACCTGTTTTTGGAAGTTGATCTCAAATACATCACCCTTTGAGTCAGGAATGAGAATTACTCTTTTTAAGAAGGGAAAAGTTTTGGTTAAGATGAACTAAACAAAATTGTTTCAGCCGCACATTCAAGGACTACCACATATATATTACAACTAGCACGGGAAAGAGTTTTAGAAGATAGAGATTGAGAAAACTGATTTCATTTATGTTTTCTAAAATATATTTTTTTAATTTTTTATTAGGGTGATTGAGACAGATTTTAGGGATAAAAGCTTAAGATAGATGTGAAATTGAGAGGTATAAGGGATCCAATTAATTAAATTAAAGAGAGAAAATTTAGAAGAAAAAAAAAGATAAAATATTAGAGATGAAAGAGTATAAGGTGTCTGATAGAGATTTTAGAGATGGAAGGTTAAGAGAGATGTGATACGTTTTGGTAGGAGATAGAGGTTTAAGAGATGCAATTAAGTTAAACATAAGGAGATTTTAAGAAAAAACAAAACACGTTGAAGAGAGAGAGAGAGAGAGAAAGGCATAGAGGAGGTACCAAATGACACTTGAGGCTACTATTGTAGTAAAATTACTAGCAGATAACCAAAGCAAATTCACATAGGCAAGAGTTTTAGAAGATAAAGATTGAGAAAACTGATTTCATTTATGTTTTGTTGGAGAGGGGGGGGGGGAGAGAGAGAGAGAGAGAAAGAGGTACCAAATGGCACTTGAGGCTACTATTATAGTATATTTACTAGCTGTGAACCCGTGCAAATTAGCATGGATAATGTATATAGTGTTTTATTTTTAAAATTATAGTAAATTCAACATTTAGGAAAAAGTTAACAGAAAGAATATATATATGCTTGTGTATTGAGGTGATACTTATTTTATAATAAATTTGAAATTCACCACATATGGTATGGGATTAAAATTATCAATTAAGGAATTGGTAATTTCTAACATTTTATGGTATGTTATGGATTGTGTAGATAAATCAATGGAGATTTATTTTCTCTGAGCTGATTAACCAGTTTCTTTTTATTCTTAATAATAATATAAAAACATATTTTTTTAAATAACAATAACCCTTTTAATTGCCTGATAACAACTTTCACGTATGCTTAAAAATGAAAATAAGACAACAAATTTAAGATTAATGAATTGTATTGGATAGCTAAAATATGAGAACTGGGGCAATTCTAAAACAATTCAAATAATTAGAGTAGCCTTTTAAGAAAAACAAATTTAAGTCAATTAAATTTCTAATTTCTAATTTAAATAGGAAACTAAATATTTAAAAAATTAATAAAACATGATAGTGGAGTGATAAATAAGACCGTTTTGATAAGAGTCTCAGTAGACAAAAATTGTGACATGAGAAAAAATAAGATAGATTTCAATTGGACTCTTAACAACTCTTAGAGAATTAAGAAGAAAAAAAAACAAGTGCCAGTTTTTTTTTTTTAATTAATGACCAAAAAATCGTGAGAGATGAATTCTTAATAGCCCCTTGGAGAATTAAGAACAAAATGACATGTGACAATTTAAAAAAGAAAGAATTTGGAAATAAAGAATTTAGGATGATTTTGTAGTCAATAAAAGTTGTTCTAAAAATGTTGGAGACTTAATAAAAAGGGTTTAAAGGAAGTGCCTCATGGCACTCGCGGTTTAAAATTAGAAGAGCATAACAGAAAATTAATTAAAATTAATGGGGAGGATAAATATATTTTTGTAAAATAGTCAATTCCCATATTTTTCCAATGTATATGAGTGGGGGAGGGGTTATTAAAGAGCTTTGGGCTTTATTAGTGGAAGACATGATCACATGGGAGGCAGATTTTATGGAGAAGCCACCAGCTACCCCCTCTTTTTCGGCCTGAAATCCTCTGCGACGCACGAGGGCCAAGGCAGAGAGGGGAATCAATTCACTTTTGGAGTTGTCACCTCACCCCTAAAAAATGAATTGATTCCCCCCTCTGTCTCGGCTCCCGAGCGTCGCAGGGGGGGCGGCGCAGAGGATATCACCCCCTCTTTTTCATAATTGGGGGGGGGGGGCAGGGCTTTCACTTTGTCAAAGCAAAGTGGCAGTTACAACTAAATCTCTCATGTGTTTCCACAACCTGAATTGCTGTTAGAGCTAATGTACCATATCTTATAGCCACAAACAATTGCTGTTGGTTAACTGCCCACAATTGACTCAAGTGCCCACTGACCAAAATAACCAACCCCAAATTTAAACCTAAGAATCAGACAACGCCAGCCTTCCGGTGATCATTTTCTTCCCAGCGAAGAATTTGCTTACCCCAACCTTGATTCAAGGGACTTCAGTGTTGCCTGCCGCCGGATCGCATGTGAAATTCTAGCCATCGCTGTATCCATCCATTAGCGCCTAACACATGAAAAATGCTTCCCCTCACAATACATAGACGGGTTTGACACTGAAGTGTCGTGAGTTAGTTTATAAGATGGTCGAGGTCTCAGTAGATAGAAGGAAATCACTCATGTCCATTTTGCACAACAATCAAATAACGTGGATACATCCCTTTCGGAGAGAAAATCTTACGTTTCCAAGAACAATTAGAAATGACGAAGACGTGGTTGGCGCTCAGTTATAAAAGTAAAAAGAAAAAAAAAATTGAAATCTAAGTAAGTTTTTAAGATTGTTTTTGAATATTTGTATTTTGGGAGGTGGAATGGGGTTTGCAGCGCGTGACACAACAAACAAATAGAAAAAAGACAAAAAATAAAAAATTCAATAACAAATCTGTTTTGATTACTAGCCCATCTTTGGAAAGGAAAGGTAAAGAAAATAAATAAGAGAGAGGAGGGGGGGGGGGTATAGGAGGGACTTAGAAAAGGGACATTGAATTAAAAAATAATAATACAAAATAATTTGGGAAAGTGAATTAAGAATAATTAAAAAGAAGATCGATTTAGGATGAGGGAGGGTATAGTGGAAAAATTTAAGAACAAAAATTTAGATAGAGTACCCATGTAGATGAGACTCATGAGAGATAAAGGGACATGAGGCTAGGGCTGTAAATGAACCGAATTTGAAGCTGATATATATGCATCCATATTTGTATTCGTTTAGTTAATCAAATATAGGATGTGACTTCAAATATTTATGGATATTTAAAAATATAGTATGTATTCATATTCGTTTATTTAAATGAACTTTGGATATGAATTCGGATATATCCTATTACACTTTTATCAAAAAATTAAGATTTTGAGTGGTGACACATATTTTGAGGGGTTGTCGAAAGCTTATCACACTCTTTTGTGAGAATGATAACTGCATGCTTTGAATGGATTCACACAAATGGTTTCTTTTTTTTTGTTGACATCAAATATAAAATCTTCATTACCAATCCAACACACTTATATAGGTTGTGTAACCTGACGAAGAGAACCCTGACAAAATAACTCATTGTTCCTGTTGATTAACTTAGGTAGGTTTATCTCAAGAGACTCTGTTGTTGTCATAGAAATGTCAAAGCTAGTGGTGAAATTTACAAGAAA
>JAOXJP010234425.1:0-10163 GCA_025762735.1 Platanus orientalis
TTAGAAGTGTAAAAGTGAATAGGTAGGAAAATATTTAAGCAAAATGACCATTCAAGGTCTTTTCATTTCAAGCTTTCCATCATAAGTCAGCTTTACAGTAGTCAAGCAAAGAACCTTTTGACTTAGTCCAAGTTTACAAAGCTAGGGAAGTCTTCCTCGTCTATGTCCCCCAAGAGTAGTGCCCCACTAGATAGTTTTTGCTTGATAATGAAGGGTCCTTCATAGTTCGGCCGAGGTTGCTCTCGTGGTGTGGAAGGACCTTCTTAAGAACTAAGTCTCCTTCCTCGATATCTATGGGTCTAACCCATTTGTTGAATGCTATGGCCATGCACCTTTGATATGCTTGCCCATTGCTCATTGCTTGCAGTCTTTTCTCATCAATGAGGTTTAGTTAATCATGTCGTACCTATGACCATGTTGACTCTAAAATCTTTGCCTCAGCTAGGACTCGAAGAATTAGAATCTCAACTTCAATTGGTAGGACTGCCTCCATGCCATAAACTAGTGAATAGGGGGTTACCCTTGTTGAAGTACGAATTGAAGTTTTGTAAGCCATCAATGCATAAGACAACATTTCATGCCAGTTGGAGTGATTACCAGTCATTTTCTATAAGATCTTATTGAGGTTCTTGTTGGCTGCTTCTACTGCTCCGTTCATCTGTGGTTTATATGGAGAGGATCGATGATGGTGGATCTTAAAATTTTTGCAGAGTAGTTCAAGATCTTTTCTCACAAAGTTGGTTGCATTATTAATGATGATTTTGCTAGGAACACCATATTGGCAGGTAATGTCTCTCCGTGTGAATCTGGTTGTGTTCTTCATTGTGACTGCTGCTAGAGATATGACCTCAACCCATTTGGTGAAATAGTCGATGGCCACAATGATGTACAAATGTCCATTGGAGGCTTTCAAAGGCATAGGTCCTACTACATCGATTCTCCACATGGAGAATAGCCAAGGAGTAGTTAAGTTGTGTAGTTCACATACTGGTGCTTTGATGATGTTGGCATAAGATTGGTAAGTGTGACATTTCTTTACATGTTGACAACAATCTAATTCCAGGGTTGACTAGTAGTAGCCCATTCTGAAGAATCTTCTTGGCAAGCATGAGCCTATTCATGTGCAGGCCACATTCTCCTCCATGGATATCTTCAATGATAGTGGAGGCCTCAACTTCATCTACACATTTCAGGAGAACATGATGAGGGGACTTCTTGTACAGGGTCCCACCATGTAGAACAAATTGAGCTACTAATCTCTGCAAAGCATGTTGATCATTCTTAGAAGCCATAGATGGAAGAGTCTGGTCTTCCAGATAGTTTTTGATGTCAAGGAACCAAGGTTCTCTATTCAAATCAGTAGTTGTAATATGGAGGCAATATTCTGGCTCATTCCTCTGCTCAATCTTGATCAGTGTCATGTTTTCCCCTTGAGGGATGTTAATCATTGAAGCAAATGTAGCAAAAGCATTTGCGAAGTTGTTCCATCTTCTGTCAATGTAGTCGAAAGTCAAATATTCAAAGCTTTTGGACAGGATCTATAGACATTCATGGTATTCTAAGAACTTCTCTCAGATGAACCAATCTCCGATTGCTTGGAAGATGACAAGTGTTGAGTCTTCGTAGACTTCTAGTTCATTAATGCCAAGATCAATGGTTGCTTTCAATGAGATGATGCAAGCTTCATACTCGACTATGTTGTTAGTGCATTGAAAGTGTAGCCTTGCGGCAATTGGAATGAGGACACCTATAGGGGAAATGAGCACAGCTCCAATCCCGTAACCTAGTTGATTGACGACTCCATCAAAGCACATCTTCCATCTAACAATCTTGCTTGATTCAACTTCAACACAAAGTACGTGTTTGTCTAGGAAGTCAAATTTTAATGATGAAGGTTCATCTATTGGTCCATTTACTAGAAAATTGGCTATGACTTGCCCCTTAATAGCTTTCTGCGAGACATAGGTGATGTCGAACTCAGGCAACATCATGAGCCATTGGGCAGTTCTTCCTGTGGTTGCAGGTTTCTCGAATAAATACTTGATGGGATTTATCCGAGAAATCATAAACAATTTGTATGAAAGGAAATAGTGCCTAAGCCTTTTAGTGATGTAGACCAAGGAAAAGCAGGTCTTTTTAAGAGGAGTGTATCGGGTTTCATAGTCAATGAAACGCTTGCTCAGGTAGTAGATAACTCATTCCTTCTTTCCTATCTTGTCATTCTATCCTAGCACACATCCCATGGAGCAGTCATGCAACGGGTGGTCTGGCTCTAAGGAGACTAACATAGGTGGGCTTAGCAAATAGTTCTTGATTTTGTTGAAGGCAGTTGGCAATCGTCATTCCATTGGGTCAGAACGTTCTTGCTTAGTAGTTTGAATAGGGGCTCATAGATGGGAGTGAGTTGAGCAATGAAGTGACTGATGTATTAGACATGACCTAAGAAACTACGTACATCCTTTTATGTTCGTGGTGTAGGCATTCTGATGATTGCTTTGGCTTTAGAAGGGTCAACCTCTATGCCTCTTTCACTGATGATGAAGCCTAACAATTTTTCATGAGAGGCTCCAAAGATGCATTTGTTTGGGTTCAGCTTCAATTTGTACTTCCTCAGTCGGGTAAATAACTTCCGTAGATGTGTCAAATGGCCTTCTTTGTAATGGGATTTAACAATCATGTCATCCACGTAGACCTCCATCTCTTTGTGGATCATGTCATGGAAGAGGGCAATCATGGCCCGTTGATATGTTACCCCTGCATTTTTGAGACTGAAGGGCATTACTTTGTAGCAAAATATGCCCCAAGGGGTCGTGAAAGTAGTCTTCTCTCAGTCTTCCTCAGACATCTTGATTTGGTTATAGCCTGAGAATCTGTCCATGAAGTACATCATCTCTTGTCTGGTAGTACTATCTATAAGCACATCAATGTGGGGTAAGGGAAAGTCATCTTTGGGACTAGCTCTATTTAGGTCTCTGTAGTCTATGCACATTCAGACTTTACGGTCCTTTTTGGGTACAAGGACAATGTTGGCTAACCATTGGGGATATTGGACAGACAGGAGGAAGCTTGTGTCTAGTTGTTTTTGGATTTCTTATTTGAGGGATAGGGACCACTCTAGTCTTAGATTCCTAGGCTTTTGCTTGATAGGATGAATGTCCAGGTTAGTTGGAAGTTTATGGGTGACAAGGTCAGTGTCTAGACCAGGCATGTTTGCATAAGTCCATGTAAAGATGTCTATGTATTCTTAAAGTAAATTTAACAGGGCATGCCCCAGATCCAAAGTGCTGGGGGTCCCAATTTTCACAATTTTAGGCATGGTTTCTGACCTAAGATTGACTTTTTGGAGGTCATCTACCGATGGAAGGTTTTGGTTCTCTTGGCACTCGAAGGCCTCAATCACCTCTTTTGGCATTACCTCTTCATCATTCTATTCTTCTTATTCCTATTTTGAAAGAAATGTTTTTTTAATATGAATTTACATGAAAAAGGGTATTTAATACTCGAGGAGTAACTAGACTTGGAATCAGTTCCAAGTTGCCTACATATCCGATGTTTGCACTAATCACAACCTTAGGAAAGCTTGTTCAGCTGAGATCAAGATGCGCGTAATTCTGGCCTTGGGGTGGACCAAATTTACATTTTTTTGAAAAGCAGCTAAGGTTGAAGTTACTTCTCAGGTTGCCTGCATACTTGACTTTTACCATGATTGCTTTTGAAAATATTGGTCTGTCAAGATCAAGCTGCACATAGTTCTTTGACTACAAGGGTAAAGAAGCAAAATAATTTTTTCCTATCAAAAAGTGACTAGGCCTGAAGTTATGTCTCAGGTTGCCTACGTACCCCTTACAAGTGCATTGGTCAAATGCTTCGACGATTCATGAGTCATTAGGGATCAAGTCAATGTAGTTTTTATACAAAATGGGCAAAGAGAAAACTATAAAGCTTTTGAAAACATAAACTGGAGTAGAGAGTGGTTGGCTCTTCCGGACCTCTTCTCTCAATCAATTAACTCATCACCTAGTCTTCATCCTTAACTGTTGTGAAGTTGGATTATCGGATCTGCTCTATGGCTTCTCCAAGCACCCATGTTTCCGACATGTTGACCTGGTCAGGGTCAAGCTCATCTAGGTCTAACTCTCAACTCACAATAACTGCTTGCAGTGCTTCTATGACACCGCCTGGGAGAGAGTGTAAACTTAGAGGAGATGGGTTATCCTCCCTATGTTCTGAGGTGTTGGGGGTTGAACTTTCCCCAACCTCAAGGATGGATGGCTTAAAGCTGAATAAATGGATATGAGGAGTAGCCTTGAGATGATAAGCAGAATGTTGATTGGTGACTAGAGGGGAAATAACAAGTGGTTCTATTTGTGCGTATTCTATGCTAAGCTTAGGTAGCATTGTTTGAATTGGTGTTTCAGTTGGTGGGCGGGTACAAGTCTTGGGTGATCCAGAAGTGGGTACAAAGTACTGTGTGGCATTGTAGTTAGCTTTCTTTTTCTAGTTCTTCCTAAGGAGATGCTTGATCAATGGTTTGAACCCTAAGCCTACCTTGTATGGCACTCTGATAGCCTTGATGGGGGTCTTTCTTCCTTGAGAGTGTTTTCCTAGGCCTTTGTTCAGATCAAACTTCATTTTGGCCATCATGTTAAACTTAGGTGGAAGTATTTTGGCCTTCCTCTTCAGTTCTGTCATTTCTTCTTTTGTGTGCACAACCTCGAACTGGTATGAGGTGAAAGTGTTTGGTGCTTGCAAACTCCAGACTCTCAGTATTTTCTACCCTATCATTGTGATGACATTTGTATCTACTGGTACTGTGATGACTTCATCATTGATGATAAACTTGACTTTCTGATGGAGAGTGGATGGTATGGCACCTGCTTGATGAATCCACGGTCTTCCCAATATCATGGTGAAGGAGGATGGTATGATCAATACTTGGAACTGACCTTGGAACATTCTCCCTTCTATCACTAGGGGAATGAACACTTCTCCTTAGCCACAATTGACTAAATTATTGAAGGCTCTTATGTAACATGGGTTATGTTTCACATAATCTAAGGGAACTCCCAATGTGTCTAACATATCCTTGGTACAGATATTCAATGTGGATCCATTGTCTACCAAGATATGGGGAATGCACTTGTCTAAGTGGCATGCCGTGATGTAGATGGCTTTATTATGCACTGTGTCACCCTCGAGGATCTCATATTCTGAGAATGTGATGACTCATGGTGTGGAAACTTTGGCCACAATGTTTTCCAACCTATCCGGTGTGATTGAGGCGTCCACAAAGGACTTTCCAAATATACTCAGGAACTTTTCCCTATGCTGCTCTGATGTCAATAGAAGGTCCAAGATAGAGACCTGTGCTGGTGTCTTGGATAATTTCTCAATCAAGAATAGGTGAGACTTCTAAATGGCTGCCCCAAAAATTTCATTCTCTTTCCTCTCTTCTACCTCTTTAGTCTGTTTTTGTATCTCTGTCTCGACTTCTTCTATCATTTTCTCTTTCCCTTAGGATGCAGATATGAGACTGGCTTGAAGACCCTGCCTGATTGAGTGATAAAAGTTGTGAGCTCATCCAGCTCATCTTTTGAAAGCTCGGGATCTGCCACTTCCCCAATTAGTTAGTCCAAGGGGACTCGGTTCAACAAGTATTGGATTCTAGTAGGTAGGGGGATATTGATGACTTGGCCAAGGGATGATAAGTTGATGAGTTGGGCATATAATGAGAGTGATGGGATGATATGGGGTGAGGTAAATGGGTCATGAGTTGCTGAACCTTCCCTATATATATTCACATCAGGGGGGAGGATTGTCATTGGGCTACTTAGGGCTGTCTCCCACATGTGCGTGAGCAAGTGCTCATATTCAGGAGGGGGAATAGGCTTGGGGAAATGTCCATCTATGGTGGACACTTGATTGGTGTCAGGTAAGAAGATGACCCTCTTGGGCTCTGAGATCTTGGTGTAGGTAGAGGGATTAAACTAGCTGCTAGTGAGACCAATCATGTCGACCTACTTTGGTGGTTGGTGGTTGGGGAGAGGGTTTTGGATGATGTTTGAATTTGGTGAAGAATTGGTGGGTGTGGGGTCAAATGATACCTTACCCTCATTGATCAAGTCTTGGATATCATGTTTCAAATGGAAACATCTGTCAAGAGTGTGCCTTGGGGTCTGATAGTATTTACAGTGCTCCGCTTGGTTATAGTGGTAGGGCAAAGGGTAAGGTGGGGGTTTGGGATCAATCAGTTGCAATAGCTTCTTCTTGATGAGATACTCCATAATGTACTTATAGGAGTAGGGCAGAGAGGTGAATTTCCTTTTCTTCTTTTCTTCTTTGGGCACACCCGAGTACTTGGGTTGGTAGGACTATTGTGTTTGAGGAGGAATAATGTTCATGGTTGCTGGGTAGCTCTGGGTTGGTTGTGGCGGAGGCAGAACATGACTGCTATTTTGACTGGGCTGAGGGACCACGATAGCTTGCATAAAGTTTGCTTCTGGCCCAGTGGTTGCTTCCTTTTTTGTCATGGTTTTAGAGGAACTACCAAGGATGAGCGGCGTATCTTATACCAAGCCTACCTTAATGCCTAATTATACTTTTGTAGCTTTGTTGACAATCTTGGCAAAGTTGGTTTGTGACGTGATCAGGAGCATTAATTGGTAGGTAGGACCCAATGTCCTCATAAAAGTAGATATCATGTCCTCCTCGGACATAGGGTGTTTTAGGTTGGATGTCTTCAACCTCCATCTATAGGCGAAGTCCTTGATACTTTTTGCTGTGGCTGGCCTCATACCTTCTACTTCTTCCCTAGTAGGTAGTAATTCCATATTAAACCTATAATGATTAAGGAATGACCATGACAAAGTCCTCCAAGTACTAACATTGCTCTTCTCCTGGCTTGCCAACCATTTCCCTGCATTCTTCTCTAGACTTTGACCAAACATCTGAACCAAGATGCGCTCATCCTATCCCCATTGGAACATGGCATTGCAGTACATGTGTAGATGCATCCGGGGACAGTTGGTGCCATCATACTTCTTAACATGTGACATTCAAAAATTTGGTGGTAGTACACCGCCGGGGTGGATACAAAGATCCTTGAAGTCCATAGAGATGGGGACCTACCTCGCTTTCATCATTTCTAGTTCTATTGCAAGCTTGGATATCTGGGCACTGGTTTCATCTTTCTCCTTCCCCTTTTTGGTTAATGTGGCCAACCCATACTACTCTTCCAAGTCGAAGACAGTTCGGTGTTCCATTTGTACATAGGTGGTCATGGTTCGAAGTGGTGCCGTGATATAGATGGGGCCCTGAGTATGTGATAGGCCATGCAGAAAAGTCTACTCGGCATTGCTAGGAGGTGGTGGCGGCTCAGATATCGTACCCTGACTGTGGGACCCCCTTGTTTCATCAGATATTCGAACATTAGCTTCTCAAACTCAGTAAGGGTAGGGATTTGAGGCTGCTAATGGGTGTTAGGTTGGCTAAGGGGTGGTAGAGAGGTTTGGGGTAATGAAGAAGATTAACCAGACTTAGGGGTGGATGTCCAACCATGTTAGGACATGAAGTCCTCCAAAAATTACTCCACTTTCGATTTAAACCCCTCGGGGAGGGTACCTTTGGGGGTGGTCCTTGTAGGAGGTGGATTTCTAGTAGATGTCTCTAGGAGGGTGAGAGGTGTAGTGCTTGTTGTAGGTAGGGGTGTCGACTTGTCACCCATTGCTTTTCTCTGTTGCACCTCCTTCTGCTTCTACAGTCGAGTCTCTAGGGGAGCAATTGTAGCTTGCTTAGTTGAATTGGAAGAAATAAAGTTCATTGTTATTGTTTTGTAAGGTTCATTCTTTATGTTCATTCATAATTGATAGCCAGGTGTTTTACAAGTGCATATGTCATGCAAGTGAATTCATGTCCTTTAATGAACTACAAGATTTTGGAAACAAAACTTTGTACATTATATATATTGGAAAAAGATTACAAAAGGAGGGGGCACTTTCCCCAATACATCAAATGGCAACATATAATAAAATTCTAGAGATCAGACATTGCTAGAGGTGGCACTAGTTCATAACTCAAGGAGAAGATCTATTCTCTCAGCTTGTGAACCCATGACTGTATCCATTGATCCTGCATAAAATCCATGCTATTGCTGCGCCTCATTTTGAGTCCCCAGTCTTCGTGAGAAGTCCTACTGTCATTGAGCTCACTCTTTAGGAATGAATGAGCTCTGCTTGGGTTTCATTCCAATGCTAGCCACACTCGCGTGAGACTCGGCCTTTGCATGCAAAAGTATTTCAGCTTCTAGTGTAGAATGTTAAACCCGTTCTTTGGCTGGGTCTGACAATGCTTGCTCGTACTTAGCCTAAGTATGAGAAGGCTCTGTGTACAATGAGGATGCTGATTTGGTGCATGGCCTCTTATTTGAAGAAGTGGAAGGTGCAGGGATGGCAGGTTATAGCCGAGGCTTATGTGAAAACCAGTGCTCATATATGGGTGTTATGGCCTATGTTTATGCGAATACTAGTTATGGATGTCCCGAGACTCTAGGATGTGAGCTATCCCATAAAGTGGCCAATGTGGACTATGTATGATTAGATGTACGGTGATTAAGTTTGTATATATCCTCAAAGAGTGTGGGGAAGCCAAAGAGGTCTTGCCTAAGTGCAAATTGTTGTAGGATGCGTATGAGTACATAGGGAGTGCTTTGGTGGACTCCCGTGATAACCATATATGTGCGGTCTTTAATAGCAAGGAGTGGGTAGCGCACCTTGTGCCACCTGGCATGCCAAATGATCTGTTCAGGGAGTATGGTAGCTAGCATGTTCTGATAACCCACTATGGTTGTTTTGTTTTGCAAGGGTCAGCTTTTGATGTGGATCTGTGTTGGGGTCAGATCCCGTGACACATAGGTTGGGAAGGATGCAAGGATGGATAAATGTTCCCTCAACCAAGCTTGTAAGAAAGTCGGGCAACCATACAACTGACCTTTGGGATGTCGGGCATAATGCGAGAGACTAGAGATAGTCTTTGAAATGATCATAGGTGCAAGCGTCTTTTTCTGTAGATGCTGTGCTAAAATAATGAATAAAATGCCATGGATGTGGTGATGGCTATGTGATAGAAGGAGTTGTCCTATAACAACTAGAGTGAATGCTTTGAACTTGACAAGATTGGCAAAGCCACCAATTTTCTTCTAATCATTTTCAAGTAAGAGGTCGAAAGGGCAGTGTAAGTATTCTCTCGTAGCTTCCTTAGTGAGGGAGGCTTTGGAGATGTCTAGTGCATGAAATTTTCTAAGGTAGCTTGGCTTATGAGTAATACCGAGGCAATGTTCCCAGTCTAGGAAGGATTCGAGTTCTTCGATAGTGGGTGAAAGCTCTTGTTATCTGAAGTGGAAAACCATAGATGTCGGATCCCAAAAGGATATAGTTGCCTCTATCAGTGGCCAATCCAAGTTGATTTGGGCTAGGGCCAATGTTGCCCCTAAACGGCTTTGACTTTTCCAAATTTCCCGTTCTTTAGGAGGAAGGGCAATTAGGGTATTTGCAAAGTTTATGGAGGTGGTAGAGTCTGCATCAAATTGTACTGATCTGTGAGTCATGCCTGTGAGCATAAGCATGAATATAGGGTTAGAAATGTCATTTTATAGATGAAAATAATATTTTGCATAATTTAAGCCTAACTCCTGTTTTTTACCTCAATACCTGTTTTTTAATTCGTTGAGAGCACGATCAGGCGTTGAAATCAGTTACAGGTTTAAATGACCTGTGACAGGTTTTTTTTTGTCTTTTTGGACTTCCTCTTGTTATTTTCAGTTACAAAACAATGGAGAGGTCCCCACAAGCAGGTTTCTTTCTCCTTTTTCAACTTTTAACCAAAATCTCTCCTTTTCCTTTGTGCTTTTGACAACAATGAGTCAAGCTGAATCAAGCTGTCACTTTCCAATTCTTTCGGTTCAAGAAAAAGCTCTATGAAAGCATCCCGTTGTGGATGAGGTAAACTTTTTTTACTTAATCATGAGTTTATGTTTTTTGTAAATTTTCTTTGTTTTGAATGTTTTTTTATTTTGATTTCATGTTTTTACTATTTTTGATTATTTCTTTTTGCATTTTTCTTGGGATTACATTGTATTTCTATGTTTTAATTCATTTAAGTAGAGTTAT
>JAOXJP010234426.1:0-10163 GCA_025762735.1 Platanus orientalis
GAGATCCCCTCATCGTTGTAACTTTTAGAGGGATGATGGACCCCTCCAAAGTGCACATTCACTGATCTTTAGGGTTGGAATTAACACTAACACAAAGAAGAGAAAAGAAAAAGATTTTGTTTTTCTATGTCTCAAGCTTAACGCCTGAATTTTAACCCAACACCTAGTTATTCAATGCTTGAATTTAACTCAATGTAAAATTCAGGCATTGAGAGCTTATCAGATCAGCATTCTAACATGTTTGTTAAAGTGTTGTTGTGGGTCCCAGTGCTATGGGACCCTTGGATTAGGTTAGAGGATGTTCTCTAGGGTTCCACTATGCAACCCTAGGGATTATAGTCTTTACACGTATGTGGATATGACCCCAAAAGAGGACACTCGGATCATTTAACACAGGCTTAATGCCTGATTTTAAAAGCTGACACCTGTGAATTTTCAGGCGTTGGAGGCTGACTGGGTCAACCACTTGGTTTCTGTTTTTCTATCATTCTCATGGGTCTAAGGACGGTGGGACCCTAACAGAAGGGTAGAAGGGTATTTTTTAGGATTAAAAGGGCCAACCCCCGAAGGTGGGGCCTCCATGGGAGTAGACATTTGTCCTTTAAAAGAGGGCAAAGTGATCATCTAGTGTAGACTTAATGCCTGACTTTTAGTCTGATGCCTGAATATTCAACGCCTAAATTTAATTCAGGGGAAATCCACGCATTAGGTGTTGGGATTAGCAAACATCCTTGGGTTTTGGGCCACCTAGAGTGGTTGGTTTCTCCTCCTAGGTCCTTAAGCTAGCCTTAGTTCATATACATACCTAAATCAATTTTGAAAATGTGATTTTTAACACAAGTTTAATGCCTAAAATCCACTCCAACACCTGAATTTCTCTGCTCAATGCCTAAAATTAAACTCAGGCATTGGGAGAGGAATTAGAACCCACAAAGGTGCCTAAGCACAGGATTAGACTTCAGAGGGTTATAAGAACCTGAGGATAGGTTTGGGGAAAATCAGGGTTCCCTGGGGTGTGTCACAGATCTTAATGCCTGATTTTACCCTTGACGCCTATTTGTCCAATGCCTTAATTTCATTTCCATAAAATTCAAGCATAAGTTACTGGGAGCAAATCCAGTAATTGGATTCCTCGGGTTTTGGACCCCTTATGGTTTTTGAAAAATCCTAAAATTATGCATGAAGGTAGGCAATTGATAGGGTAATAACATATGTAAAATTTAGTTCAATATCATTTGTACAAAATTCAAACAAAAATCGAAAAAAATTTAGCTAAGTTAGGTCACATAAGTCCTAGATTTTGGGGTCTATTTGGGAGGCCATTTTGAGGCCTTCCCCAACTTTAAAAATTACCAAATTAAATACAGAATCAAACATATGTATGGAGAACAACATACTAAAATTACGCTCATTCTGAGATGTACAAAAATCAATAAAAATTCAACACTATGCATAGGTTAAAAAACAACACAAATGAAGACAGTTGAGCTTCCACCATGTAACCCGAATTCAAAGCAAGTAATAGACAAATTTTAGCAGCATGATAGCATGTGTAAAGAGCATGTTTGAACAAAAATAACTAGGCTAAGAGTTGTGTAAAAGCTTATCTTGGGTTGGAGGAGTGTTTAGCGTTAGGGCTTTACTTGATTTCCTTTTCTTCTTCTTCTTCTCTTCTTCTTTTTCTCTTTTCTTTCAATTACCAACCCTTGACTGCACGAAATTAGGGCCATTTATAGCCTCAATTTGGTGCAATGGAGGGTTGGGATTGATCCTCCAAATATCTAGATCAAGGGCTAGGGATAGTTGTGTTAATTTTGAGGTGTTAAGCTAGGATTAATCCTAGGGTAGGTGGTTAGGATGGGTTTGTGCTAATTGGTATGGATAGGTGACTTGGACAAGAGGATGGTTGAGATCACTTTGAATTAATTGGATGGAGGGTGAGAATGGGGGTGTGTTAATTTCACTTGAATTGGTGACATGGATGAGAGATGGGTTTGGATGCCATTTAGGGAGCTATGGTTGGTTGTAAACATCAAAGGGGAGCATGAAGATGCTCATTGGAGAGGGATGGAGGATTAGGGATTTGAAATTCAAATTTTTGATCCAGTGGTGGGTGATGGGGTGCACCTAAAAAGATTTCAATTCAAAGGGTACGATTTTTGGTCTTAAGGTGTGAATGCATTAAATGTCATTAATGAGCTAAAACCCTAAAGTTTTGACTCATTAATGTGCAACGATTACTTTCTAAGATTTTTAAAACCTTCTATGTAATCCACTTATGAGAGCTCTCAGACTCTAAAAGTTGCAAATTCAATGTCTGGTTTTGAAGTCGTAGACATTCCAGTCTCAACGAACCAGTTAGAACCAAACTACGATAAAGGTAAGGGGTGAAATTAGGGTTTTTCTGACTTGAAAATCTCTCAAGTTGATTTTGGAAGGGTAAGATAGTAAAATTAATCTTGGCAATCCTCAAATGAAAGATGGTCCTTGGTCCAGGTGAGCCATAGCCTCTGACTATGCTGAATTAAATACCCGAGTAAGAAACTGTGTCGAAGATACCATTTTGGGCACATGGGGAATTCTTGATTGGTGATGCTCCCATATTTTCTATAAGTCTCTTCCATAAGCCATGTTTGGGGGATTTGAAACTTGAGGACTCCCAGAGCTACAAGACCTGACATAGTGACCACTGGATTCCCCGGCAGTTACTAAGGGATTTTCGAAGTAGGGTCACTTAGAAAGATAGAGTTTTTGTAGTTGCCTGAAGACTAGTGGAATTAGGTTGCTAGACATCCTACGATGCTCTAGTTTGTGATATGATCTTTTGAAGACAAGGAAGAAACTGAGAAAATGAGTCTAACCTTGTTGTATTATGAGTTTGGGAGAATTCTTGAGGGCATTCCGTGTTCCAAATACATACGGAAAGTGCCTTATCCTAGCTTGAGCAAAAATGATGATTAGTAATATAGAGTTTTTGTAATCCAATAAAAATTTGATACTTTGGAGGTCCTGAAATTACTGAAAAATTGCCACAGATAGACTAAATTTCTTAGTTTGGGTGACCTCCCAGGAGTCGGTTGAGTACCTGATTTTTTGCCTTAATATGTTGCTCTTTTTTAAGTAATTGAGGGAATTTGAGCAGATAAATCTCGTAAAAGTTCACATTCTTTAGATGGTTTTTTAAAGGTCTTAAGATTCTAGAGAGATGGACACCGACTGATCCTGATTTGGACATTCATGGAACATGCTGGTTCATATGAGTGAAATGCAGCCAAAACAGCCTTTTGACCCCTTGGGAAAGTTTTGAGATTTCACAGGGGTTCGATATTTTGAATTTCTTTTCTCAAACTTGAAGATTTGAAGCTAAGTCTGGGAACAAGAGATGGCAATCAACCTTTCTAGATTTAGAGATTGGATGAATCTTTAAGTGCTTTTTCAAGGGTCATTTCTTGGTCATGGTTATCATAAGTTAAGAAATTAGATGTTGCCAGTCTCAAGGAATACTTATTCTGTGATGCGTTTTTCAAAGTTGGGAGAATCAAGGATGTATCGGATCTAACATTACACCATTCAGGTAATGGGAGAAGCTTTGGGGATCCTTTGAGGGTCCAGGGGTAAATTCTCGAAGGTGAAAGGGTAAAATGGTAATTTTTTGCATGTAGTTACAAAAAATGTGAAAAAGATAATTCTTTCCCTGTGATGCTTCATGACAAGAAGGCTTATATAAGCAGTAGAAATTCAGTGATATGAGTGGCAAATGGTGAGTTTTGGGCTCTTGAAGGCAAAAGGGTAAAATAGTAATTTTTCTACCTGTGATGCTTCGCTGAGGGAAGGCTTATGGAGGCTAGAAAAATTACAGATGCATGGATGAAGTTCTTAGATGTGGACCCTCAAAATCTCGTTGGTACTTTTGTAAGAGTTAAGGTTTGACCTAGAATGGTGTATTTGGGTTGTAATAAGGTGCTTTGATTAGTTCATTTGAGGCTAAAATTTCTGGAAAGATTTCTCAGGGAATGCCTAATCTCCTAGGGTCCAAGTTTTGCTCTTCCTAAACCAAGGGTGCTTAGAGTCTTGATGCCAAAATGTTGTTGTACTGCTCCCATTCTATTAACTGACCTGAGTCAAATTTAGGTACTGACAATAATGTTCTGCCATGTTGTATCTATAGGGCAAAGGGTAAGGTGGAGGTCTCGGTAATAACCTCTTCTTGATGAGGTAGTCCACATATTTGTAAGGGTAGGGAAGCTAGGTAAACTTTCTCTTTTTTTCTTTTCTTCTCTAGGTGCACCTGAATATCTTTGCTAGTAAATTTGATATGGCTGAGGAGGAACATTCATGGCTGTCGAATAACTTGGTGTTATCTGTGGTTGTGGCTTAACATAACCACTATTCTAGCTAAGCTAAGGAGCTTTAATTGCTTGCACTATATTGATCTCTGGATGAGTGGCTGTCGCCTTCTTCAGTACTAATCTAGTGAAATTGGTGGAGGCAGGAGGTGCATCATGTACATGACCACTACCTTGGCAAAATTGCCCTATGAGGCAGTCAAGAGCATCAGTTGGTAAGTGGAACACAAAGTTTTAAGAAAAGCAGAGATCATGTCCTCTTCGAACATGGAGTGTTTCAGGTTAGATGTACTCTGTCTCAATCTGTATGCAAAATCTCTAATATTCTCTGCTATGAGGGGTCACATCCCTTCCACTTATTCTCTAGTAGGCAACATCTCGAGGTTGAAATAGAAGTGGTTGATGAAAGACCAAATCAAGGTCCTCCAAGTACTAATATTTCTCTTGTCTTGACATGCAAGCCATTTCATGGCATCTTTCTCTAGACTTTGGGCAAACATCTATACTAATATGTGCTCATCATGCCCCCACTAAAACATGGCATTGTAGTACATGCGCAAGTGCATCCGCAGACAGGTGATACCATCATATTTCTCTACATGGGGCATCTAGAAGTTGGTTGGTAATTCACTCCAGGGTAGATGCAAAGATCTTCAAAGTCTATTTCCATAGGGAACTGTCCCCCTTTCATCAACTCTACTTCAGTGGCCAATTTGGTCAACCTGGTGTTGGTCTCATCCTCCTTGAACCAGGTAACAACCTCCTTACCCTTCCTACTTGATACTGACGACCCATACTGCCCTTCCAAATCTTTGATAGAGTGGTGTTCTGGTTGGATGTGAACTGTAGTACAAAAAGGGGCAGTGGTATAAATGGGCTCTTGCCTGTGGGATTGGCTAAATGTAAAACCTTGTTGCTAAGGATTAGTAAACAAAGGTTCCAAAGTGGGGCCTTGACCCTAGGAGTAGTTGATTGGGCCTCCTTGCTTGATTAGGAATTCATACATCACCTTCTCAAATTTCGTGATAGTAGGAATTTGGGTCTGTTCTTGAGTACTAGTTTGGCTTTGAGGTGGTGTAGAAGTTTGGGGTTGTGATGAAGAGGAAGGACCTTGTGAAGAAGTGGTGATCCATCCATGCCTAGACATGAATTCTCCCATCATCTTTTGAAGTTCAGCTATTTGCCTATCCAAAAGTGTATTTTGGGACCAACCCTAGGAGGGGGCAGAGTTCCTAATGAAACCTCAGGATGGGTGGAGGGTGGGACACTTGTTGCAGATGCTGGCAAAGTAAACTTATCTACCATTACTTCACTGAGTTATCCCTTCTTTCTTTGCTGTCGAGTCTGTAGAAGAGCCATTGTGTCTTGTTTAAGTTGTTTAGAAGAGACTCTTTTCTTTTGGAGATTCATTCTTTTCATTTGTTTATAGCTAGAAAATTTTTTAACAAGTGTATATGTCAAATAAGTGAATTCATGTCATTTTCCAAGAACACTAGTTTGGAAACAAAATTTTGTTTGTATGTGTGTGTGTGTATATATATATATATATATATATATATATATATATCGAAAGAGGTTACAAGAGGGTACTCAACCCATTACAAAAAAGAAATAAGAAACAAAAAGATAAACTAGAGTCCAAGCACTCTAGGTGATGAAGGTGGAGCTGGCATTAGTATATAGCCCAAGGAGAAAATCTGATCTGTCAACTCTTGAACTGATGTCAACTTCCAATGGTCCTGTATGTATGCCATGCAATTGCTGCATCGAAATTCACTTCCCAAGTCAGCATGGGAAGTCCTAGTGCCATTGAGTTCTGAATAAGCTCGGATTGAGTCTCGTTCCTCTACTGTAAGCAATCTCATGAGATTTTTGCTTCAGCTCAGAGGTGTGACTCAGCTTCTAAGTCAGCTCGGGTTTGCGAATGTTAGGCTCGCTTATCAGCCAAGTCTTGAAGGGCTTGCTCATATTCTAGCTGAATATGAGAGGACCTTGAATGTGATGTGGAAGGTAACTCTATATAATCCCTATTGTTTAAGGAAGTAGAGGTAACTAGTGTAGCTGGTTGTGCAAGAAGGTCATGGTGAACCCACTACTCAAAAGGATATAACATCGCCTGAATTTTCATGGATATGTGTGGTGGATGCCAAGTAGCCCGGATGTGTGAGCTAGCCCAAAATGTGGTCAAGCAAGACCATATGTAATTAGGTGTCCAATGATTTAGTTTATGAATGTCTCCATAAATCGTCGGAAAGTTGAATAGATCCTGTTGGAGAGAAAACTGGCGAAGGACATATACGGGTACATAAGGAGTACTTTGATATATTCCCATGATGACCATATAAGTGCATCCCTTGGCAAAGAGATGTGGATAATGCATTTGGTATCACTTAACATGCCAAATGATATGCTTGGGAAGCATGCAAGATAATAGACCATGATAATTGGCCACTATAGCCTTGACTGAAAGGGGTCAGGTGTTGACATGAGCTTGTATAGGAGCCAAATGGCGAGAAACATATGTGGGGAAAGATGAAAAAGTAGTCACATGCTCATGAAGCCAAGCCTAGAGAAAAGCTAGGCAGCTATATAATCGATCTCATTGATGTTGGGCATAGTGTGATAGGCTAGCAATGGTCCCAGAGATGATCATAGGTGCCAAAGTTTTCTTCTATAAGTGCTACCCTATAACATCTCAAAGAACACCGTTGATGTAGTTGATGTGAGATAATAAGAGTTTCTCCAAGACAACCAAAGTGAAGGCTCTGAACTTGTTTGGATTTGTGAAATCACTAACCTTCTTCCAACCCCTTTCTAGCAAGAGATCAAAAGAATAGTGTAAATACTCTCTCAAAGCTTCTTTTGGTAGAGAAGCTTTTAAGATTCCCAGTGTAGTATAAAAGTCTTTGAAGTAGCTAGGTTTATGGACTGGGAACATTGCACCTATGTCGTGGCAATGTTTTCAATCCATAAACGACTCCAATTCTTCAATAGTTAGTGAAAGCTCCTATTCCCCGAAGCGAAACACCATGGAAGAAGGATCCCAAAATGAAGTGGTTGCCTTTATTAGTAGCCAATCCAAGTTGATCTATGCTAATGCCAAGGTGGCTCCAAGCCAGCTTCGGCCTACCCAGACTTCTCGCTCTTCGAGGGGAAGGGCAATAAGGGAATTTGCAAAATTTATAGTGGTTGTAGAGTATGGCACCAAACATATTGGTTTGTGGTCCATACATGTGAAACAAACATGAAAAAGGGATTAAATAATTAATTTACAGTTGAAAATCAATTTAAGCAAAATTCATTAGCCTCAATGTCTAAATTTTAATTTAATTAAAATTAAGGCATTGAGGGCATGATTAGGCATTAAGAGAAATTATAGGTTTTAAATGGCCCACAAGCCATTTTCTGTCATTTTTCAATCAGTTTGAACAATATAACAGGTACAAAACTAGAGAGCCTTTTGGAGATCATCCTCATTTGCCAAGAATTTTCCCAAATTCAAAATCAAGATGAGCTTAAGTGGATCTTCCCAGCATTTTCATCTTTTTTTCTTCCCAAGAGAGAGCCTTATGGAGAAATCCGGTCCCAGATATAGTAAGATTTTCATTTTTGTTATTTAAATCATTTCCTTTTAATGTTTGTAAGTTTCTTTAAATTTTTAGAGAGTTTTTCACAAGTTCAATAAAGTTTTTTTACAAGTTTCTTTATTTTGTTTCAAACTTTGGAAATTATTGAAAACAAAATTTGTAAATTTTTAAGTTTTTGTAAACCATTTGGGTATTTCTTTATTAATTAATGTTTTTAAATAGTTTAGGAATATTTTTAGATGTTATTGCTAAGTTTTGAAACAAATATGGGGAATCTTGTCGCGTGGACACCTGAAAATATCACTACCCTAAATTATAGGCATGACGCCTAAATTTTTAAAAATTTTAAAATTCAGACGCTGGCTTAAAATTCAAGCATTGGGTGAAAATTCAAGGGTCAACATTGAATTCAAGCATTAGATGCAAATTCAAGCATCAGCACTGAATTCAAGCATTAGGCTTGAGAAAAAATTTACTTCTCTTTTTTTATTGTTTTTTTTTTTTGTTTTATTTATTTTATTTGATATGTTTATTATTGATTATGTGTGCAGACCTGAGATCATGTTGAGGGACATGTGTTATGGATCGAGGTCCAAAATTTGTGGAAGAGGTTATGTTCGAGGGCCTAAGCCAAGGTAAGGGAGTTGGGATTCGAGCCCTTCCTAAGTCTGCCCCTACAGAAGGTGGATAAATGGCTGCTAATGTCCCTAGCAAAAAGATGGTTGCCGGTGACCCACACCTTTCACCTACCAATGGGGGAGATAGGATTGCCCCCAATGTCTATACATGATGACAAGGTTGTCTATGGATAGCGTGCCTCCCCCACTGTTGATAAGGCTATACTTGAGTTAATGCTGGACTGGGGCCACAGCCCATCGAGTACTACAAAGGCACAAAGGGATCCTTCAATCATGGTTCGAGGAAATCTATGTCCAGGCCATGGACAATAGTACACCAGCTGAGATCGACTACATGGTGCAAGGTTTTTTGATCTTCATGCTGACCTAGTCCATCTTCAGTGGGAAGAGAGACCCCTCAAGGACCTGAGAAAAGTGAGGTTCTATTGTTAGGGGAGATCCGCCTTAGGGTGGATGTACGCCAACATGGGTGAGCTTGCTAATGGGAAGGGCCCACTTACACTCCTCGGCCTTCACTTTCTAGGGAGGTGAGTACATTTTTACTTGTTTTCATTTTAAGTTTATTTGGTTCTCATTTTTTTAACTAATACTTGTTATTTTTGTATGATGCAGGTCTGGTGTTATGAGCATCTCACACCCTTGGCTCCTAAGAAGAAGGGTTTGGAGCAGTTTCCATTCCCTTATATGGAAAGGTGGTAGACCTCTATCACACACCACAAGAAGCGGAAGCCCATTTCCACTTTTAGGTGGGAATTAGATTCTTTTACCACCTCACAAGTTTGACTTTTCCCTTTTTTATTTTTTATTTTTTATTTTTTATTTTTTATTTTTTATTTTTTATTTTTTATTTTTTATTTTTTATTTTTGTAGTTATTTCAAACTTACTAAGACTGACTTAAAATGTGGTTATGTGCAGATAAATTGGCATCCCTAGGCCCATTGGGCCCTTGAGGGGGAAATAGCCATTGACCGAGACTTGGCATGGAGATGGTCCCATCAGAGGGTGGTGTTGGTCGCACTTGAGGAGGTGGAGTGGTACCTTGGGGAGCAATGTTGGAGACAAGTAGGGGAAGGGGTTGAGGGCTTTGTGGTCCTAAGTCCTTCCCCTCAAGGCATAGAGATTGAGGGTCAGGTTGGCCATAGAGAGATTGGGGTAGATGCGGCCCAATACCTGGTCCACCTAAGATTATGCTACGTGGTGGGCCATTTAGTCTTACGGACCCTTAGCTGGTCCTATAAAGTCCCAGGTAAAAATTATTTTGATTATAAAATTCATTTCTTTTTAATTTTAGATTTATTTGATCATTTCTTGTGTGTCAAGTGGCAACTGAGGGAGAAGGGCAGCCCGAAGGAGTTGCAAAACCCGAGCCATGGGTGTCAGCACCCAAATTTTGACTTAGGTCATGTGATAGCATAAGGACAGCATAACAGTTATTAAATGTCTGAACCTTAAGCACCCTTTGCTTAGGAAGAGCCAGCCTAGACCTTAGAAAGTTAGGCACTCCTGGAGAGGTCTTTTCAGATGTTCCAGTCACAAATGAATCAGTCAAAGAACCTTCTTACAGCCCAAAAAGCACCATTTCAGGACAAAC